>JAAGAY010131264.1:0-47256 GCA_011801015.1 Ardeotis arabs
GTCTAAATCAGTCTAACTCTGTTGAATCCAGTCAGTGACACTGACCTAATGTATCTGTTTCAAATATGTACCCTAGACTCTTTACAATCTGTGAGTAGCTGCTGTAGAGACAAGCATAACCTATTACTAATCAGATGGTTATTAGCAATTGCACATTATTACATGAAAGTAATAAAATATGTGTCTTCAAGCTTCAAAGCCTGAACTCGCTGACACTGTTTGAATTCTCTTCTCTAATCTGTCCCAGGGAAAGGGATATTTTATCAAACTGAACCTCTGTACAAATACTTTTTTTTCCCCGTTTTTTCCAATCTAAAGTTGATGTTGCTGTTAAACAGTACTAGGGCTGAAAGAGGATGCTTATCTCTGCTCTGTTACATTGACAGGATACGGATCTCCAGTTTTCTAGGAGCTCTAAATTGACACCAAATTAAATAAATTTGTAGCATGGTAGTGGGATGTTTCAGGCCTACCCAGATATGCCAGATATGTCAAGGACAGAGCAGGCTAGACAACTCTTCTTGACATATGGGAATGTTTCATAGAATCACAGAATGGTTTGGGTGGGAAAGGACCTTTAAAGGCCATCCAGTCCAACCCCCCTGCAAGGAGCAGGAACATCCCCAACCACATCAGGTTGCTCAGAGCCCTGTCCAACCTGGCCTTGAATGTTTCCAGGGATGGGGCATCCATCACCTCTCTGGGCAACCTGTGCCAGTGTTTTACCACCAAAAAATTGTTTCCTGCAATATTCCTTGTGAAGTTTAATCATTCCTCATACATCTTCTCCAGAGTGCCAGTAAGCATTGTAGTTAACCACAGAGAGGTAAGCAGTGAACAAAGGATGTCTAATTACACACTCACATCCTTGAAAATATATATTGTTATCAGGAGAGCAGAGAGGAGCCAATGCTTTTAAACAACATCCTCATGCTATTTTAATTTCTGGGACAAAACATGGTCAGGTGCATTACAGATCAAGTCTCATGGTATCTCCAGGCCCACCTCAAGAAGTACAAGACAAAATGTGGGCTTCCGTAGGAGGTATGAATAAGTCACACAACAGCTGTTAGTTTAAATGGTATTAAAATACAAAGTGAGCGGAATTTAACATTTGGTGCTCTCTCTTTAGCTAAGAAGTATTTTATTCTATGAGTGATCCCAGTGGGATTGGCATCAATAAAAGTATTTGAAGCTGGATCATAATGAAGGAACAGTAGATAAAAAGAATAATAATTCCTTCATATCTATTTCAGCAGCCCAGCAGACTGGGAAGAATAGAAAAATACTTGCTGGTATTTAAGTTTTTTATTAAAAATTGTTACGTCCTTAGGGAGGGCCTTAGGGTGCACTGGAAAAGGTGACCTTTATATTACTGTTACCCTTTATAATAAAAAATTTTCATCCACTACCCAAAACTGAATTACACACCCTACAATGTGCAGAGGTAGGTAGATAGGTAGGTCTCTGCCCAGAAAGTTTACTCTCCAGTTAAAGACATGACAAGTGGGTGCAGTTACAATTAAATGACAAAAAAAAAAAGCATAAACAGCCCTGCACAATAACTTAATTATCCCTATTATTCCTATATTTTATCATAACATATTATATGCACTCTACCTCATCACATAAGTTCCTCTCTTATAAATGTTGCTATAGAAGGGAGCTTTTAGGAGAGACTACACAAAGCTATATTTGAGCTGCCGAAAGAACCTTCTTCCACCTTTGGACACTTCTTCCTGCAAGAAAACACACATTCAGTGACAAAACTTCAGGACAGAAGGAATTTTCCTTACTGGTTTTGGTAATGGAGAGCAAAAGGCTAACGTTCATCTACTCCAGCCAAATGGAATAAGCTCCTCTGGTGGGAAAAAAAATAGAAGTCAGCCTGGAAAAGAGATGAGGGTGTGAATGTGGTCTATATAATGAAAAGGATCATGGAGAAGGCAAATACAAAACGACTTGTTCATTTCCTTCCACACTAGTAACAGGGGCATGAAATGAAGCTGGCAGTGGCACACCTCAAAACAAACAAAAGGAGATAATTCTCACAGTTACGTAATTACGATGTGCCACTGCTTGATGCGGAATGCTGTGTGTGCTAAAAGTGTGCACGAGTTCAGGGACAGCTTGAATAAGTTCATGGAAGAGAAATTCTCAAGAATCTCCAGAGATGGAGAGTCAGCACTTTGTAGTTTGCCACTTCCTACACTGGTCCCAAATAATACCAAAGTAGTCAACCCCATTAAAGTGAGAAGTTTTCTAGAAGCTGACACAAAAGTGCTGACATCTAACAATGTTGCTGAGCTATGAGGTTTCCTGGTATTAGTAACCTAGCATGGAAAACCCATTTCATGCTTGTCTGCTGGGGTAAATCCTCTGATTAATTCATTACCAGTATGAAGATGTCTTGCTCTCCTAGTAACCTTGTCTTGAACACTGGAGGAGAGCTGTGATGTCTCACTGACTGCTGAAAGGCAGCATGAACACCACTAAATAAACTCTTCGTGTGTTCTGACAAAAGCCTAGGGAAGTTCAGCTCTAATTAATGCTCAACACTAGCTGGAATGATGATTTTTAAGAATTGCATAGTACGCATTTACATCTAGGACATGAGACAATGATGCTCTCATCCTAGGTAAATTCAAGAACCCTTAAATATGTTGTCATTCTAATTTTAACTTGGCAACATCACTGAATATTTTAAGTGATCTGCAGTCTTCACCACCAGACTGCTATCCAAGTCCACGTTGCAACAGAGGGTTGAGGTATGGTTTGGGACTGGAATACCAGGTTCCAGAAAGGCTTCTTAATGTAATGGTTAATTCTGATTTCTTGAGCTCCCGAGATACTATATACACCAAAATACTGTCTATAGGAAAAATCTAAGAACTCAAACTAATGAGAATAATTTATTGAATCAACTGGATTAATTTAAAAGTTTGAGTGGCCTGCTTCTGCAGTCAACTCTCCTTCTGAAGTGGGAAGAATGAAGTGAGGTTTTGGTCCAATGGTATATATAATAGAATTAAATCAGAAGCAGGTAATGTAGATTAGATACTAATTTTATTAGATATTTATTTTATGTAGATTAGTTACTAATTTTATGTAGGGCCTTTGAATTCCAGTGAAACAGCCTTTCTGAATTTGTCTATAAATGCTTAGATGTATAAAAAACCAAGCATGCACTCCTTTTGAATGTGATAGTACATCACAGATCTGAGCACCTGACCACCAGATCTGAGTACACTGTACCCTGCAGTCTCACAGCTTCGAGCACCTGTAACTAGCGCTGAACCCAGTTTTGGCCAGGATGACCTAGGATAACTTCAAAGCAGATTTTTTTTGAGTGTTTCTTTTAACGACTTCTTCCAAACACCTGGTCAGGATTTTCATTTGCTGAATTCTATTAGCGACTGGTTAACTCATCAATTTGCACCCTATCAACAGTCATTAATTATGTGAGCAGAAGGTAACTCAAATGAATTTCAATGTGAATAATTCAACACTTTACTGGACTAACTTAGTCCTGAAGAAATGAAAAAAAAAACCAAACTCCCTGAGTTACATACTAACCTTCCTTCATAATTGTCTGCTGGGGTTACCAGAGCACAGAGATGCTTCTACAACCTGTATCTGAAGTAATTAACCTTTCAAGGCTAGCTAAGCAATAAAAAACAAACCCTAGAAATGTTTTTGTACCTAGCACTCTTAAGAATCTCTTTAACCCAGTTCATATTCGTATGTGCTAGATATGAGATAAGCCATCAGTCATTGGAAAGGATCATACAAAGGGAGTCTCCCTTTTCTGTACACCCCTGGCTTAGGAGGTGCCGGTAGTCTCCCAATATACTTAAAGGGTTTAACATTAAAATGTTGAGATATGAGTTTCTCATTTGTGTCTATATACAGAAACAAAAATTTCTAGGAAAGCTTGGTCAGAATTGTTAACATAATAGTATGACAACAATGCAGTACTATGTGAAAAGACATCATTATCAAAACATTAAAAACTAAAATTACTGCAATTAATACAACTTAAACATGAAGATTCATGGTGATTAGATGTGGTGACATCCTGCCCAAGGAACTCTTCTCCTCTGTTTTAAAACATTTCTGTCATCTTTTCAAATAAAAGTCAGATAATTCATCCAGTAGCAAAATTACAGACAAGAGAAATACAAGATGAACAAATAACAGATGACAGACTGAGCAATGTAATAGTTTAACAGTTTTCCATCCTTCTCTCTTTTTTCTACCTTTTCTCAGGTAACAGCTTAAACCTTGTGAACATATGTGCTAGCTGTTCCCACAACACCTTGTTTGTGTCTTGGTGTTGTAACGGTAGACTTAACTATCAAATACAAATTTGAAAATTTTCCTTAAATCTGTAAATATTTAAGGCAGGGATCAGCACCAGGAAGGATGGTCTTGCTATTAAAACTGTAGAGTAGGACCTACTCTAAAAGGTTGGGACTCTGCTACAGCCTGGTGATGGGGTGCTAAATCACTTGAATCCCAACTCAGCATCACTCTGAGACGAGCAGCCCAGCCGACGGCAAGCACCTTGTTCCTGAAAGGCTGCGTGTTTGTTCCGTGTTTACATCCCACTTACCAGTATTTTTTTAGCTTTAAAAATAACTACCGATGGATGACAGTAACACCCTCTTTGAAACTTTGCATGAAATAGGTGGAGTCACGCAGCAACTTGTCTGACCTGGTTCGTGTTATCTATGATGAAGAATGCCTGACACACGGAGATCTCTTTTGGCACTTCCCAACAAACTCACAGTGGTGGCTGGGAACCCAAGCCTTGTGCAGCAGTGGGGTGAGAGTCCTTCCACCGCGTGCCTTCGTTGGGCAGGCACAGTGGTGTCCTGCTTCTTTCCAGGCTTCTTAAAGGGCTTCTGTAAGGTTTGCCGCAATCAGCTGAGAGGTGGACCCTAAGAACTTGCTCTAAGCCTTGCCAAGGTAAAACGGGATACATTGGCGATGAAGAACCTCTAAGGAACTGAAATAAGCTGCATCGTGATAAGGCGTGGGGTATTGGGTGAGTGGCTGGAGGAGAGGAGATGGAAGCAGGACATGTTTGAACCTGCACTGGGTTTCACAGGGATGAGCTCTTTGCTCCTAACAGCGTATTACTGACTTCAGGGGACTGGAGGGACTTGGAGGGTAGGGACGACGAAAGGGGATGCCAGATTTTGCCTGTGCAGGACTCACTGGAAGATCAGGGCCTGATATTAGAGTTTTCTAAGAATGATCTTCTTTCCTTTGAAGATAAATTACTAATAGTAATAGTAAGACTACACTTAAAAGGCTTTCCCTGCTTCACCTGGAAGTAAATGACCAGTTCAATTTACTCCAATGCTTACCTATCAGCTGATGATTAAGTGATCAAGCAGATCAGGGCTGATAAGCATACATAGCTGATAGCAATGATCAAAGATTATCCAGATGATTCTCAAGACTGTTTTTGAGTCTATCTGTATGATTTAGAAACACAAACTAAGTTTGTTCCTGGGTTATTTTAAATACAATCACTGAATAGAAGTTCTGTGAGTAACTTTTCTATTAACTGCTAGAAGAAACTCCACTCTGTAAAAATATGTTGTTGCAAATCCTTTACGAATTTCATTTGCTTGCCTATAAATTGCAGCTCTACAGAAAAAAAAACAAACCCAAACTTCTGTTGTCAAGGTCATGAAGACAATCTTTAAGAGATTCTTAGAAGATGTCCTGCATATGCAAAATCTCCATGGCAAACAGAAAGAATCCCAAAGGTGTTTTCTTGAAACCTTGCTATCTTTAAGGAAGTTTTGATTCTTTTGGATCCAAATCATTAAATGCCTGAAGTACTCCTATGGCTACTATGACTTTTTTTTTAATGGGCCAAGGAAACCCTTAGGTGAATTCCAGATTCACTAGATTTTAATTGTGCTTGAATTGTGTTCTTATTTGCTTTAGATGCTTGCAGTCTGGATCACTACTCTTCTTCTTGATGTAGCCAGAGGTAAGATACATAGTTGATAAAGTCTACAAACAGTAAAAATTGTTGTGTGCAGCTTACAGCAGAATATCTGTATTTTAGAAAAAGGATGTGCTTTGGAACAGATTTAACATACTTCTTCATTAGGAGCACTGAGTTACATCATGTCTTTCCCACATTTATCCTATTACTTTTTAATTCTGTAAAGGTTTTTGCAGGTAGCAAACAGAATGGGAATTAGAAAGGTATTTTTGTACGTGAATTGAGACTAAAATTCTTTCAGAACAGTTTCTCCTACCCACCCTCAACCCACCCCAGAATTTGTGGTAGCTACAACACCTGTAATGCCAGCCTAGGCACTTATTCTTTCTAGTGCTATGCAGAGAACAAGAAAATAGTCCTGGTCCAAAACACCACTTTACCAATAGGAAAGAATAGTTCATCAGGGACGGACACACAGAAAGAGCAGAGAAACAAAAAGATACAGTCCAAAAATTCGCTGGCATCAAAGACCCCTGTGAAAATGACTGGATCACTTGTGGAGACTTTAGCTGCAGCTCCACAATTAAATCTTCTCTTTCTCTAGATGTATTTCCAGTATATATCACACTACCCCTGCCTTTCGTACAGAGTAACGAATAGAATAAGTCATGGTGTAGTGTAGTAGGAATCTGTCACCTGTCTTAGGTAACAATAGTTTCTCATTGTTTTCAGTATCTTTTTAATAGCAATAACAAATATTTGGGATTTCACAACTTGTGCTATAGTAGTGAGTAAGGATGACATTTACTGGTAACACCCATATGTCATATTTCCATCATTACTGCGTTAAAACCACAATAGAAATTGGGAAATTTTAGTCCTTCAGGGGCAGACTGCACTTCCTAAGGCTGTGCTTTGCTCTAAGAGTCCACTCAAATTCCACTTTATTGCTTCCACTAAAATTTTATGGTGACAAAAAAAAGTGATGTTTAATGCATGTTGTGGAGCAGAGGTATCTATTTTAATGTTTTGTTTTCTTTTTACTCTTTCATGAATTGCTGCACGAGAAATAGCAATTTAGATAATCCCTAAAGCACTAGGACTAATTTGACAGACTGGCAGCAAAAGCTGGTTTGTTCTCTGGATCCATGAAGTATCGAGATTTTATTGTCTTTTTATGATGGCTGTGTCAACAACATGTTTGACAAAACAAATCCTGCATTCTTCTGAGTTCATCAAGCTGAGCTCTACACTATGCTTGCAACAGGAATCAGTCTTGAAGTTCAAGTCCCTGCTACGTGCACAAGGCACAGGAGCACAACTGAAGCCCTTACTGAAATATGAACGCAGGTCCCATAATAATCTGAACCAGTCATTTTCAACTTTCCTGGTATAAATACTCTCCTACCAGCTTCTTTTAAAGTGGTGGTAGCCTAACCTGCGACGGTCTCAGAACACGAATGTTTTTCTTTGTGTACTGCAGGAAGGGAAGTTTGCTATGAAAGGCTTGGATGCTTTACAGACAGCCCACCTTGGTCTGGGATCCCAGGGAGACAACTGGCAGGCTTGCCCAGCTCTCCAGAAGAAGTGAACACCAATTTCCTCCTTTTCACTAGAGAAAACATCATGAAGTATCAAGTAAGAAACTGCTTTGCTTTTAAATACTGATAGTATACAGCACATTCAACAACTTATATGGAGAGTTTCTTTTCTCCTATATTTTAACTCAAAACTTTCCTAGGAGAAGCCCCAATTCTATATTACACACTCCATGAACAGTCCATCCCAATTTCCTTTCATCTCATTTCTTTTTTTCTCATTTCAGCTCTCTGAGAGGCAAGGTATATTTACAACACATTAATTGCAGCCTTGTAACACAAATCATATATTTTATATCCTTCTGTACAGTAAGCGAATGGCCCAAATTCAGTTTCAGATTTAGCATTATAAAGCCAGAGATAGTGAAGGCAATACGAAAAGAAAGCTCAATTTTGACTCCTGTGTGTCTCCAGCTTAAAACCGTATTTCAGGCCCATGCACATGACTCAGGGATGTGGTTCACACACATAATTACTGGGTCCCCTGAAGTACATGTGATTGGTCTCAGAGGCTCTGCTTACGTGGTGGCCAACACTGAGCCCTGAGAGCAGGTAAATAGTTAAGAGTGAAGATTGGAAGAGAAAGTATCCGTATTCACTAGCGGGGGAAGGAAAACTGGGTGAAAAATTAAAAGAAAGCTTAGAAAGGAAAACAGGAGACTAAAGAAAAAAATGAAGGAGAGAATGAAATCATATGTGGACAAAGAAGGAAACAACCAAAAAAGAGAATGAAATGAGGATGGATAAAGAAAATAAACAAATATTAAACATTTTTTGGAAGAATGGGACTGAGGGAAAATGGAAACTAAAAAGCTAAATAAAAAGTCTTGGTAAGATACAGCATAGAAAGAGCTTGCAGGTTTCCCTTGCATAAAGCTGAACCAGCTTATCCCTCCTGAGGACACATCAGGTGGAGAAGTGTAGAGACAGCAGACTCTGAAGCTGTAGGGATGAAAAAAAGTGAAAAGGTGAAGTTATCTACAACATCTGCAAACAAGTGGCGTCTGCAAACACTGTGACAGAGTGGCAAATGGAAGTAGCTAAAAGGAGTTTGCAGCACTGTATAGGACAGATGAAATGGGAATGTACTGAAAGATGCCAGCAGTGTGTCAGCCTTTTCCTCTGAAGATCAGCAAGTACTGGAAAAAGCTCACAGCATGACGCACACCTGACCTGCTCGAGGTGTTGGAGGTGTCTGGGCTGAGCTTATCCGTAGCAGGAAGCAGTTTTGTGGAGCTATAGACTGGTTTGGTGAAAGAAGAGAAGTGACTGAGAGTCAGAATTTTACTTGGACAAAGAGCAAGAAAAAGGAAGAAAATTAATATGCAAAGGGGAAGAAGGAAATTTGTTGCTGGTTTTGGCTTACATTATATGAAAAAGACTTCATTGTTGTTTTTTTTTTAATATAAATGGCAGTCACAAACAGCAGAGGCATTTAGTGATTTCTCCTGTTTGCATCACCTCAGAACAAGTCCAACATCTCTATCTGAGAGGGCCTGTGAGGTTTTAACTTTAATCAGTCTTTCACTGAAGATGAGATGTGTTCTAATTAGTGTATGACATCCCCTTTTAAGTTTATGAAACCGTAACAAAAAAAAACAGAGCCAAGTTTTAAAACAACTTAGTATTCAGAATTTCTTTAAAAGAAAATAATGCCTTCCTTCTCAATAAACCTCAAAATACATACAGCCTCTGATCTGATAAGCCTGGTGGACTTTCTCATGCTGTCTGGAATATCTTTAGGATAAAATATAGATAAGCTGAATGATGAAGGTCTTATCTTCAAAGAAAACAGAAAGAAAAATAGGTATCAATTCAAAGTCAACCGCATAATACCTTGCAGAAGATGCTACCTTGTATTTCTATGGCCAAGTTTGATAAAATCTTATATGTACATGACATGTTGTACCAGTATATCTCAAAGCATTGTGCAAAGGATGCCAGTATCACCAGCTCAATTAACTAGAGGAAGTGAATAATTTGTTGAAGCGATTAATTGGTATCTCGGAGCAAGGCAGTTTATGAGTGAAGAACAAGACCCATCTCTTCAGAGTCTAGAACTTTGCCTTAACCATTGCTGTACTATGTGGTACTATATCAAAATGTACACTGGGACAGAGCAGTCACATCCTTGTTGTATTGTTTCTTGTTTTTTTCAGAAAATTTCTGCTACAAATCCTTCAACTATCAAAGCTTCAAATTTTCGAACACACAGGAAAACTCGCTTCATTATACATGGGCATCTAGTTGGAGCAGACCTCCCGTGGATAACAAATATATGCAGGGTATGGTATGACTATTGCTATTTTACTTGTATTTGAAAGTGTAAATATCCACATCCCCCCATTTACAGGCTTAAAATTTCCACATAAAATTTACACCTCTGTTCTCTTGCTCACTCAGGGAATGTAGCACACTTCAGCCTTCTCTTAAATGCCCTTTTGCTGCATTCACCTCCACAGGGAAAGCTATAATTAATTGATTTTTTCAATTCCTTGCCAATGATAAAGGGGAAAAAAAGTCACTTTTCCAACCTCAGCAAAAGATCAAAACAAACATTTTGGTTTGAGTGAGGCATTTGATCTAATAAAAATAAAATGCTTTGTTCAGCAGATGAGTTTCATTTTATTCAGGCACATTTCAAAAAAGAAATTGTTTCAGAATGAAAAATTAGCATGCTCCAGTGTATAAATAGAATATTTTGGTTAAAATATATTAACTTTGGGGCTTAAAAATTCAAACCATGAACATACATTTGTGAATCCTTTTAGATGACCCAACCATATAAATTTTGAGGAATAAAGCTTGGACAATAAAAAAGAAGTCATGCTATCCTCTTTCTCTCTCTGTCATTAAGAGAAGTTGATACCCTAAAGCTAACCAAGGCATCTGGAATGGAAAATAGAATTGAAGCAGGTTTCTGTGTCTTTATACAGTGTTCAAATCACTGCCTCCACTCTGCCTCCTTGTGTTGACTCTTCAGTATTACGAGGAATTAATATACTAAAGATCTGTCTTTACCAGTTATGGAAACAAAGCGAGTCCTCAGCTATAGCAGAACAAAATATTGTTTGCATATACCCTGCTGGAATTTTAATTAATGCCTGTTTCCTTCTGTTCTCCTGTTTTCATGTTTTCCATCAGTTCATGTTTCGCACGGAAGACGTGAACTGCATTTTGACCGACTGGAGAGGTGGCTCTAGTGGTTTGTACACCGACGCAGTTAACAACGTCCGCATTGTCGGGGCTGAGCTGGTCTATCTGGTTAACTTTCTTGAGGTAAAAGTACCCATGGAATATGAACGCTGGCACATAGTCTGCATGGTAAAGGCTGTGTTCAGGGTGGCACCTTTAGGTTTGAGGCAGTAGAGTCAGGAAGTACAGAGGTACTCAAGAACGCAGCTGGAAATGTCCTTAAAAGTCTCTAATCCTGCACAAATGGAAATAGCTACTTTAGTGTAAGACCACAGATAAGCATGTCCCTAAAGGCTTACAGTTTCTGAAAGTTTTGCTCATGATGGGCTTTTTACTGGATAAGACATCAGATTAGAGACTGTCTAGCAAAATCAGCAGGGTGAAGAGTAGTAATAGTGGGGCCAATATGGTTAAAATGCTTAACACACTTGTTTTTTTTTTTCTTTCCATACATCTCCATAGAAAGATTATGGCTACTCTCCGGCCAATGTTCATTTCATCGGCCATAGTCTTGGAGCACATGCCGCAGGAGAGGCAGGCAGAAGGAAACCTGGCATTGGAAGAATAACAGGTACTGAGGCTATTTCAGCTGATAAAGCTTTATATTTTCACACAACAAAAGATAACTGAATAATCACTGCTGCCTTATAAACACACAATGCAGACCACAGTGTGCTGGTTTGTCATAGTTAACAGTGTACAGCTGGCACGACGGCACGCAGCCGAAGCTGTGTCCTATCCCATGCCATGCGTTTCATATGTCAACAGTCACAGCCCTGAGAAAGGCTCAACTGCAACAGATTAGAAAGGTTTAACTGTCCCAAATGTGGCTAAATAGAGGTTGCTTTTCACAGATCACAAGTCCCAGGAGCACTTGGTTATGATTTTTAATGATATAAAAGAATAGGAACAAAATACTCTGTTACATGGGGAATAACAGACTTGTGAAACATTAGTGACTCATTGTCACATTTGGTTTTCAAAGCCCAACCTAAAATGACTTTTCAGCAGTTCAAAAGATTGAAAATCTGAAATGAAAAATTAAAAACCCTAGCTGTAGTATGTCAGGATGAGACAGTAAATAGCCATGGACACCCTGAAAAGGAAGAAAGCTGTTAGTCGCACAGCTATGCAGAGAGACACAGCATCATGACACACTAACACATCACTTTTTTCAAAGGCTTGCTGTTTTCTGCTTTCCTTTCTCCTCCAGTCAGTTATTTTCTCTGCATAGATGTTGCTTTGACTAAGCTGTGTACACAGTAAGTAGTCACATAGGCAATTCAGGGAAACTGGGGTCAGAAGTGTGTTCCTTTAGCCCCAAAGAGAGCTCACTGACACTGAAGTGAAGGGGTAACATTTTCAACCAAGATCTTTTGGAAGTAAAAATAGATTTTGGACCAAACAGACAAATCTACATGCTTAGAGTAACATGTCAAGATTTCATATCTTTCACTAACATGCAACAAACTCCTCAAACCTCTTCTTAAAACATTGTTCCCCCAAAGTAAGCTAAGGACCTATGATCCTTTTACTGTGCTGCAACGCCGCTAGCCACCTTTCTGTTAAAACCCTGCTTGTTTTGCTGGCCGTCATGGACCACACAATGGATTTTTATGTGTGAAGTAAAGGTAGAAATGTAATGGCATACAATGTACACACACTCTGTGTGATGATATACGTATAGTATTGTTTACACGATCAGACGTATCTCTGTTTATTTAGGTTTGGATCCCGCTGGGCCCCTTTTCCAGTATACTCCCACAATGGTTAGGCTGGATCCTTCAGATGCAAAATTTGTTGATATCATTCATACTCACGCCGGTCATCTGTTCTTTGACTTTGGTGAGTTTTCATACAAAGACTGACACCAACACAGAGGTTGGCCGCAGCGTGTTGAAGGGCAATCAGCCTTGACTCATTTTACGTTTCAGCTCCAGGGATTCTTCAGACTTGTGGCCATCTGGATTTTTACCCAAATGGTGGGAGGAAGATGCCAGGATGCAAGCAGCTTCGTGTACCTCCTGCAACTCGGAATATCAATGACATTATGAGAGGTAAATATATTTTTGTTCTATATTTTAGAAATAAAGACTAGGCTTAGATAAATGTATATATTTGAATGTATATATTCTTTATATAGCTCAGATTTGGAGTAAGGAGAGAATGCTCAAAAATTGAAGATTTCATTCAAGCTGCCTATGAAATACCCTCCAGTTTTTTGTATACTAACTGAGGCAAATTCCAGATGGAAACTTCAGTTAAAGCATGCAGGCTTGTTCATCACAACCTTCATAAAAGCCTACCACTGTGCTGACAGACTGACCTCAGTGGGAATTCCACAGATGAAGGACCAGTAAAATTCATTCAAGGATAATCCAGAAACGAGTATTTTAAAATCTGAGCTTCCCTTCTCCCCAGGAAGACATCAGTCCCAATATTACTGGGGTTAGACATATTCATCCACACCATTAACTGCTTTATGTTCTTCAAAGGGAACAGCACAAGGTTAAAAATATAGAAGATGATAAAATGACTGCTGCATTGATAGTTCATGTTCTTCAAAGAAAGCCGGGCAGTTAATCAGAATTACCCTGGGATCCAGTACAATAGATACCCAAAATCCTGTCTTCTGATCCTAACCTACAGAAATAAGAACATCTGTTATTCACAGTTAAATGTTTTGAAATCCCTACTGCTAGTTAAGTAATTGGCTTTCAAAAATGCTCTGTCTTAGAACTGGTTGGAGAACTTAGTAACAAAGAGAACCGAAAGCTGGCTGTTCACAAAGCCACTTGGAACCAAAATACTTTCCAATCAGGCTGCATAAGAATGTCTGCATTTTCAGAAAAAAAAATTAAATAGTGTCCACAGACATTTCACAAGTCTATTTGCAATGTTCTGTGGAGAAGGAGAAGCCCAGCTCTACTGAATGTGAGCAGATGGAGTTGGTTGTTCATGCACCTCCTAAAAACAGAGACATCCTTAACTCCTGCCTCTTGTTTAAACCTTACTTCGAGCATATCTCTTCTGTTTGATAATATTTGCATTTATGTAGTGCTTTTATGTATGAAGTGCTTTAGAAATGCTATTTAGTCACTTATTTCTACAGCTTTTGATGCAGTAGGGAGAGGAGTATTATGTTCCCATTGTATAGATGTTAAGTGAATTTGGCACTAGCACAAAGTAAGCCAACTGTAAGACCTGAGGTTTCTAAAGTTAAAAGCACAGACTCTTCTGAATTAGAAGGAACTATAAAGAAAACAAACACAGGAAGCCTTGATGGTGCAGATTATTTTCAAGAAAAACAGACAAAAATACTTTTCAGAGGCTTTTTGGTGTGTTTTTTTTTCTTTCCTTATGTAAAGAACAATGTGAATCAACTGGTCAGTAACAACTGGTCTATCTTTAAGATGCATAAATATTGACAGTAGATCAATTTTTATTTCAAATTCTGATTTCACTACAAACTGTGGCAGCTTGCAATTACTTCAGTGCCTCCGAGACTTCACCCTGGGATTAGCTGAGCCCTCACACATGCTGAAGCAGAGCAGAACCTATTTTTTTTATCGTGCTTTAATAAAGGAGAGACTTCAGAGCCAATACTTGTACAGGACCTGTAAATATAACCTAAACAGCACTTTCTTCTTTCAGCACTGACTCCTGATAAATTTCACACTGATGGGAAAATGTACTGGTTTCAAATAATTCTGACAAAATCAAGGACACACTGACAAAAATCTTGCTTTTCAGAGCATTTCACAGAATCATCACTGTCGAATGACCACAGATTTTCTAGAGCTTAAAAACATTGAAAGCCACTGAAGTTAAAATAATTACTACAATTACCTTTAACTCTAGAAATGAGTGGAAAACGTGGTTTTACAAAATACCATGTTGTGATAATGGTAAGCAAACGAAAACTACTACATAGTAATTACTATATGCTTTACAAACGCTGCAGCTATGAATTATTCCAGTCTTTGAAATATCAAAGGGAAGTTCTCCTAGATCCTCCTCTGTTCTCATGCTAAATTAGAAGCAGTTAAGTACGCATAGCAGGACAGGAGGCTGCACAAGGTCCACCTTGGTGTATTTCCACCTCTGTGAACTTTGGCACGAGAACAGCGGCACACAGATTAGAACCCAGCTCTTCCCTGTCGAAAAAAATATATGTATCCATAAGTAGATTTTTTTAGAATCATAGAATAGTTAGAGTTGGAAGGGACCTTCAAAGGTCATCTAGTCCAACCCCCCTGCAAGGACCAGGGACATCCCTGACTAGATCAGGTTGCTCAGAGCCTCATCCAACCTGGCCTTGAATGTTTCCAGGGATGGGGCATCCACCACCTCTCTGGGCAACCTGTTCCAGTGATCTACAACTCTCATAGTGAAAAATTTTTTCCTAATATCCAAAATATTAGGAAAATTGGTTTTTACTATAACACCAAACAATTAACACTTTAAACATCTTTTATTTATTACTTTTTTTTTAATCTGAGACTTCACTATGTATACAAATGCTTTTGAGTAAAAAACACCCATGAGTGTTGCTTTGGCACAGACTTTATATTAATGCACAGCTTTGATTTTTTTTACCTGTTTTTTTTTTCCCAGAATATAGATCTATTGGATGTGGACATAAAAGAAGTCTCCGGTATTATGCTGAGAGTATTATCACTCCAAATGGATTTGTTGGGTATCAGTGTGAAACATACAGAGCTTTTGTAGTGGTGAGTATCAGGTACGTGTTTATCTGAGAGGTTAGAGCCCCACCCTTCTTCTCTTAATAATTTCTAGGACAACTTCTGTACTCTAGATCATGGGATATAGAGGGGCTGTGCAGGCCCACTGACTACCCTTATCCAGACAATACCCAAAACCCAGGCAAAATGTAAAAGCAGCAAATTTACACAATTATCTTTTTTAAAATTTTAATGGACGTCAAGGTCTTAGTCTAAATCTTCTGTCCACATGGGCAGATTTATTTCATTGAGTTTCTACACAGGAATGAAGTCTGAAAAGCAGACAAAACACATTCCAAAGCAAGACTTCAAGCTTCAGTATTCCTAAACTTAAATATCGTTACCATATGAGTGAGATATCCAGCAAGACCTCCTCAGAAATATGGTTACCTACCCTATAACAATTATCAGACAACCTTTCAATGGACCCTGTGAAAGATGAATATATTACCTGTATTTTTCAGGTCAGATAGTAAGGCACAAGATGCATTAAGATACTTACTCATGATCTCTGTGAAAGCATAAGGAATTAGGCCAGAGTTTCAACCTGTTTCTCTCTGATTTTCAACCAGATTAAATAAGCTGACTGGCAATCTCAGCTCCTTTTTTCACCACTCCGATAAATACTGAAGATATGATCTGAACTCAGAAACAAGTACCTTTTTAAAAAAGCTGGAGAAAAGCTGAAATAACCTAATTTCTTATACTTCAAGAAGTAGGATTAAAACAAATAACATCATGTAATCCACATTGTTATTTTCCCTCAGGGAGACTGCTTCCCATGTCCGAAGGAAGGATGCCCACTGATGGGTCATTATGCTGATACGTTTTTGCATAAAACTGAAAAAGAACAGCAAAAGGTTTATTTGAACACAGGGCCCTCCCCTCCATATGCTCGTAAGTGCTTATTTTGGGTGGTGAATTCTAAAGTGGCAATGAATGAACAAATATCTTACCCTTCTACAGAGAGCTGCTAGAGTTGATGAGTGGCACTTGGTACAAAAATCAGTTTAAGGTGGGTTAGGAACATGCAGTGCCAGCACTATCTGGGAAAGGTGAGATAATTTTAGAAACAGAATAACCAATGCTGACCTCTGAGCTAGAAACCCTGCCTAATTTTGTTAATTAGATGATGGCTTCAAAAATTCTATAAAGCTGACGGTGGGAGGAATGCTATACTGGAAGTGCAAAATTTCAAATTAAAAAAATTTACATTGTCTTTATTGATAAAAATTTCTAAAACTGGATCATTTCAGGATATTTTTTTGCAAAGCTCATCAAGTCAAAATGACAGGGAGTAATAAGAAGTATATTTTTAATTGTGATTAATGTAGAAGCAGCCATAGAACTGGGAAATAAGAAAAATAGTAAATAAATTGTAATCCATCGCAGGTGATGAACAGCAAAGGTAATAAATGAGAGAGGGTCTTTGAGGTCCTTATTCACTAGGTACCAAAATATGAAAGCAAAATTAAGAATTAAAAAAAAAAATCATATATGACATCTCTATAAGAGCAAAATGTAAAAAAATTAATTTGAGTATACAGAAACTAGCAATTCCTCAAATCTGAATGCATACATTAATTTCAACATTTCCATACTGTTGAGTTTATAGAAATTATAGTCTGAAACCAAATATAATCTTATGAATTGGGTGAAGAGATTCTCCTTGTAATAGCCTAAATTAAAGCCAGTACAAAAACTTCCCAAACCTGGTTGCTTGAAATCAGTGTGTGCTATCGTATCTGAGGCCCTGCCTCTGCCTTAGGAAGACAGAGACCCCAGAAACTGTTTACACGTGTAAGAAATTACAAAATTAAAAGTGAGGCCAAGTGGAAGAGCAAAGTAGACTGTTGGCCATGGCAGATTAAATACTCGGCATAGCCAGTAGGTAGCAAAGATGGCATCCGTGATTCAGACCACTGTCAAGGAAATGAATTCCACCGGTATCACACAGAACTAACATTTGCCTTAATAAAGAGTAACATTTTGTTTGTTTACAAGCACATTTGTGCAATCCTTTCCTCTCTCTGAAAGAAATTGAAACGTATGAAAAGTTTTACATTAGGAAAGAAAACTCCTTACAGCCATCACCTATTTCATTTTGCTTTCAAAGGCTGGCGGAAGGAGATACACGTCAGAGTATCTGGCACAGAAACTGTGAAGGGAGATATAGATGTAGCCTTGACTGGAACTAATGGGATCAGGAAAAAATACACAATTGACAGGTAAGTTTAACAGGACTGTTGGAAAAATGGCTCTGTCGTTGTTATCATATTGAATTTATACACAGCTGGGTTTAGATGTCTCATCTTGCTCTGTGTGATCTGTGATTTACACTGGTAATAAAAGTAGCTGATAAGTGGTTAAAGTTCCCCATGCGACAGATTGTGGTCAAAATCTGCTTGCTGGTCTCTCTTGCTCTGTATTTCCTTTTCTGTTCTGAAGATGACAGCACAGCAAAGTGGACAAGAGTGAAGAGCTCTGTGGCTGCCGCTGGACTCAAATTTCGTTTGGTGGTCTTCTCTGAGAAGATGAAGAGCTGCGTGATGTGCAGTCATTTAATCATTCCGTCCTCTAGGGAATATGTGAGAAAGTTGCAGCTTGCTTATGAACTGTGCTGGAGTCTGGGATTCCTGTCCACTCAGCCTACCTTTTTCCAGCAAATATGAATTTAAATCTTTTAAACTGATCCTTGTTAAGAGCAAAGTTTAAATACTGTAAAACCAACCTCCACTGTGTTTGAGTGTAGCCCTGTTACTGGTCTGTACCAGGAGTGCCTTGGGTTGCAAATCCACTACTGCAGCAATACATCTACAGCTACATCTGTGTTAATGTCACACTGTGATGTGCATGGCAATATAATGATCACTGATACCACAGAAGGCAGGAATGTAAACTATATTTTTAAAATTTTCTTCATGGTTGAAAGCAAGCAGAAATACTAAGAGAACTTTTTGACTTGGACTTATTTGAAGATACACCTCATTTACCAAATATAATGATGAGAATAAACACCATGACAATACTGACAAAGGCTGGGCTAACTAATCTAGCATTACTATCCTGAAAGGCACAGAAATTTAAGCAACTAAGTAATTTGCATACTTCCATAGATTCCTCTGAGTAGCTATCTCCTCCTTAGGTACCAATAAGCCTATGCACTGGGGCGACAGGATGAAAACCTGTAGCGGGATCCAGAATAATTCCTTATATTCCCAAATAACCTCCTTAAATAAGCAGGAATAGTGTTTCCTCTGCTTTGTCGAGTAAGGTTAAAACAGAGGATCAGTATCCTTTGCCAGTTTGCCTAGCTGGCAACTTCACCAGAGACTTCAACCAATGAGGGGGGAAGAGATATTTAGCCCTCAGAACTTCTTCCAGGTATTTGGGATAAATCATGCCAGGAGAGATGAGGTTAGCCTCAGGGAAGCTTCAGGAAAGACAAAAAAAAATTCAAAATTTCAATACTGATTTGGAGGAAGAAATAAACCAGTGTCAACAAGACATTCCTTCCTAATCTTTGCAAAAATGTTAAATGAAAAGTGTGTTGTTGTTTGTTTGTTTTAATCTTCCCTTAAATTTAGTCCTGTTACAATGTTCGTCCAAAAAAGTGTTTGATGTATTTTATGGATGAAAAATCTAAGGTCCAAGGACTGTTCTCAAAGAACATGTTCTAAGCTAAAATTTTGCCTAACATTCCTGTTTGGTAATTCTTGGGGGAAAAAAAAAAGTAGTAAAATTATAAGGATAGTATTCAAAGCTTCAACTCTCATAGCATCCCACACTTCATCTCCCTTCCTGCCTAAACTGTAGCATTTTTTTTCCTCATTTGTAAAGAACACAGAGCATCATTTCTGTGATTTTCTTTTGGCAGAGGCACTTTCAAACCAGGCAACACATACTTGAACTATATCGATACAGAAATTTCTGGGAACATTTCAAAAGTTGAGTTTCTCTGGAAAAAGCATCTAGGTCATGTACACAGAGGCTGCATGGGAGCTGAAGAAGTCACAATAATATCTGGGGAAAACGGAAATGTGTGAGTACATAATCTAGTGGTCTTCTGTAGGTTTGGGGGGGGGAAATAAAGGAAAAAAAAAAAAAAAAAAACAAACAGAAGGGGAAAAAACCAAAACATCTCTGCATGGTATTGTGACCCTTAAACTAAGTAGGTTTAAGGGTTGAAAATAAGAGCCTGATCCAGATTTCCTGGCAGTACCTGGGTGTTTGGCTGACTACAGTTACTCCCACCAGCTCACAGCTGCAGCCAGACTGCCCCAAAGAACAGAGATATCACATCTGAAACTCTAAAGGGAGCATAGGCCTGCACTTGTAAGAAAGGTACCAGTTTTTCTCCTAAATTGCAGCACGCTGGAAACAGCTCTGCAACGTACAACAGCATACTTGCCCTGACAGGGTGCTTTAGGCTGACACTAACCTCACCCCACGGACCAGGCAGCTGCGGGCAGCTGCAGTGCCTTAGGTTACGCTTCTGGAGCACGCCGCTCGGTTTAGCTTTAACCAACACGAATCCAGCTGATGTGTCCTGAGACCACTCTGTTGTGTAAACCAACGTGTGGGAAGTGGGGAAAATGGGGTGAGAGATTCACTCCAAAAGCACACTCCTGGTCCAAAATAAAATTCTAATGGAGTCTGAGCATAAAGCCAAACATGCCTTAGAATTTTATAATTAGAAACTAACTATTAATTCTTTTAAAAAGTAATGTGATAACACACACTTTATGTTCTCAGTCTACTAGAACCCAGGCTTTGACCTACTATAAAGTAAAAAATGAGTTTATATTTATTATCTTTGGCTGCTGCTAAAGAAAACATCCCATTGTGCTGAAAAATATTTCCTTAAACTCTTCCTCCCTCACCAGGTCTGTGTTCTGCGGCTGTGGAACTGTGCGGCCGGGCACGTGGCAAGCCCTGACGCTTTGCTGAGGCTCGGCGAGGAATGTCATGGTTGCCCACTGTGTTGCCCACTTCCTCACCCTCTGGAAGAGCACGCTTCTGCAGTCAGTGGCAAATGATTAACAAGGATCCTTCAACAGGCAGGAAAAATTTGCCCAGCCCTCTACAAAAGCTCTGTTGCCAATTAGTGTTATCAGTTTTTATCCATGCAGGATAGAGGGGAGTTACACTGCTGTGAATTCCAGTTACAATGACAGCTAACAGATTTTTCACTAGTAGCACACTCATGTGGTGTGATTATATTTCAGAGTCAAGGAGGAAAATAATAAAATAGGAAAAAAAGTTCCAGCCAATTCTCCTTTGAAATACATTTAATTTTCGTAGGAGAAGCATCTGAAAGGAAACAAAAAAAAAAGAACAAAGAAAAAATTAAAAAAGAAAAGATAAAGAAGAAAAAAAAGAAAAAGGAATGAGGAAGAAAATAAAAAAGGAGCATAGACAGCCAAATTCTTGAATAGTGCTTACTTCTTCAGGAAAAGGACACTTTTATGTCTTCAGGAGCATCTATGGCAGGAATCCAAGGAATAATTTTAAATATAAAAATAATCAAAGTTTGAATGGCATTGCCAGATGTGTTCTTTCTTTCTGAAGATAACATTTAAACAACATTTTAGCAGTACATCAAATGGACTAGGTAGGAGCTGGGAGTGTGTACTGAGTTGTACAGTATACCTTGAGAAACTACCATCAAAGTTCACTGTGTGCCAAGCAGGACAGCTTAATGTACAGCAAAATATTTGATTGTTGCCTTTTTCCTGGGGAAGAACTCGTTGATGTGGTCTCTTCACCTCTGCAAGCTGGGACTCTTTCTCTATACCTGAAACAGGCATCCTCTTTATCAAAATTATGTTGCACTACTGAGGATGTTAAATTTTTTGGCAGCCTGCAAAGTAACTAGTTTCTCTTTACCTGTGAAGCTGAATTTTCCACCTCTACCTTGCCCTTCTGAAGCCACTGAAGTCAAGCTTGAGCTGCATTATTTGCATTACCTTCCCAAATTTGGCAGCATTTGGATTATACTGGTTAACAAAATCAGCCAAAATAAGCTGAGATTGTTTCTATCTCAATACAAGCTACCCACAAAAATCAGTTTTTAATTGCCAACTGTGGTCTAAGATATACATCCAATTTTTAAATCTAATGTGAGGTTTATCACTTGGGCACAGAAATCCTGCGTGTGAATCGTGTTGGGCAATTCTCTTCTGCCCCTTCCTAACAACTAGCTATTCCCGAACACTTCCAGTGAGGTTTACCAGAAGGTCTTAATGAGATGCATTACACAAGGCTAACTGTGAGTGATGAACAGGTGTGTTTCAAATAACGCAGCAACAATTTTGAGATGTCAGGATCCAGTCACGTCCTATGAAGTTTGCCAGAGAAGCTTGCTTAAGAGGTTTGTGGCAAAGTTGACAAATCAGCTGTCTGCCTTCTCAGGCTCGTTGCTTTGGTACCCTTACCATCTCCACCCATGTGGAGCAGGATCCAGAAACCATCCCGAGCAGGGAACTCATCCCCCTCTGCCCCTCAGTGAATCTCCTTAGGCAAGACCCCCTTCTCAAGAACATAGGGACTCCCCTTTTCTATGCTCCCCTAGAGAAGTACAACACAACCCACCAGGTACTTCTACGCAGTTGGGAAAGAACTGTAGCTAGTAATTACACCATCTTTAATATCCTTCATAAATCAGACATGGTGCTCTGTCCCAGAGCTGCACAAATAAAGGAGACTCAGGGAAGGGAAAAGGAAGACTTATTTCCCATATAAATATATATATATATTTATATATATATATTTTTATATATATATAAAAATATATTTATATATATATAAAATATAGATATATATATAAAATATAAATATTTTCCTTGAGGTCACAGAAAAGCATGCAGGAGGGCCAGGCACTGGATGGGGTCATCGGATTTAATGAGATGAGACAGCAGTGTGAGCAGTGCAATATGGGCCGTCGCTTCTCACAAGAAGGAAGCAATGTCCTGTTGAACTTAAGACTCCTATAAAGCCCGTCCCCCGCTGCCTCCATACATGGCTGTGCCACTTTTGCAATTCTAAAAAATTAATTTGATGTTTTCATGAATAATAAATCATATTCTTGCTTTCAAAAATACAAGCTTTCATTTTGTTTAATTTTAAGCTATTGATTTCAACAGCATTCTGACAAAACATAACAGCTCATATGGGCTGATGACTTCTGCTACAAATGTATTCCAGCTGATTAGACTACTTAAAAATACACATTTTCTCACTCAATCAGTTCAGCTAAAAATAAAATATTGTGTTAATTTCTTCCCCTTGTGTTGTGCTGTTTTGCATTTTTTGTCATACACTGTTTCTTGAGTTAATTTTCATTCTTTTGTGTAGTAAACATCAGCACTGCACTTGTTTGCTAATATATCTATAGACTAAGCAAAAGTGATTTATTTTTATGAGCTAAAGGTGAAAAAAAAAACATTGACAGCAGCTCTATGTTGCTGGTAGCAAATAGTCTTCCACTTGTTTCCTTCTGTATTTAAAAATGAAAATTTTTACTTAGAATCACAGAATCGTTAGGGTTGGAAGGGACCTTTAAAGGCCATCTAATCCAACCCCTCTGCAAGGATCAGGGACATCTCCAGCCAGACCAGATTGCTCAGAGCCCCATCCAACCTGGCCTTGAATGTTTCCAGGGATGGGGCATCAATCACATCTCTGGGCAACCTGTTCCAGTGTTCCACCACTCTCACTGTAAAAAATTTTCTCCCTATCTTTCCTGTAGGCCACCTGGAAGACCGCTATAAGGTCTCCCCAGAGCCTCCTCTTCTCCAGGCTGAACAGCCCCAACTCTCTCAGCCTGTCCTCACAGGAGAGATGCTCCAGCCCTCTGATCATCTTTGTGGCCTCCTCTGGACCCTCTCCAACTGGTCCACATCCTTCCTATGTTGGGGGCTCCAGAGCTGGATGCAGTACTCCAGGTGGGGTCTCATACTTGTATGAAACCTTTGGATACTATCACTTTGGCAGTCCAAAAAATGCAAAGATTTGATAGTTCAGAAGACAATCAGCCTCTGAGAAAGACTGGAACAGGTAATTCTTTCATATCTTCACCACAAGGTAAGCCAGCTTTTTAGAACAACTTAAATGCATCTTTAAAATGTCAAGTGAGATGCATCATTTTATGTTCAGCTGACATGCTGAAAGGTAGCTTGTTTTAATCAAATATGCTTCATTTGTCTAGGGTTTTTAAGGACATATTATGATTTGTATTCCGTCTTTTATGTTATTCAAATATTCTGCAACACTATGAGTGCTTCAGGATTACAATACAAATGTAATTTAATAGTCCTTCAGCATACGTTCACTGCAAAAACTATGCCAAGGGTAAATTACTAACAAAGCCATTACAAAGCATTCAGCCTCAGTCCCTTTTCTCTCTCATTACACTCTCTTTGGCAATGGGGTGAGGTAAAACAAACACACATACAAACAAACCTCTTAAATATTTCATGCAAGAAAGGAACAGCAATCATGAGTAATCCAAAATACTAACTCTCTGCTGCACTTACAACATCTGCATATACTTTATATGTAACATCAGAAAAATAATTTTGGGAGAAAAATGTATCCTTGTCATAAAGTGATATACGCAGGTATGCTAATGAGAAAACAAGGCCATTTTTGCCAGAGTTCGCCATTAACAGGAATAAAATACTCTACTGCTTAGTACACTAGACTCTCTTTTTTCCAAAAAGCACAGCCTACCAAAATGTCCCTCAAATATTTGTCAGCCCAGAATCAAAAGCATAAGAATAATTAAAATTAATTAAATAGAACTCATAGGCAGAGACCTCAACATTCAGTTGATGCAGTCATCTCTCTCCCCACTTTTGATCTGATCTTTTTTATTTCTGTAACTTTTCAGACTTTTTCATGCTACCCTATTATCCTAGAATACATTGACAAAATCCTTGTAAATGAACCACAAATTTGCAGGAATAAGCCTACCAAGTCCTTTTGGTCTTTCATCCTTGTTAGAGGTGAAGCTTGACAAGGCTCCTATACAAGTGCCTTCATTATGGCTTTAAGACAGAATCTCCTTACTGATTATACAATTTTATAGCCCAGTTACTTGCCAGAATCTTTCCTTATAGAAACTCCATAGGAAACTCCATAATTTTCTCCAGGTAAAAATACATTAGGCTTTATTTTCTTCTCTAGATAATCTCTATTTCACATGTTCCCACATGATTTTTTTATCTTTTTTTTTTCTCTCTCTTCAGCCTTCTGTTTCCCCAAGAAAAGCTAATTATTTTTTACATAGTTGCATTTTGATAAGTTTTTCTGACTTCTCCCTTTACATTTAATTTAGATTAGAGTCTTTATCTTTGGAATACCAGAAGTCAGTGAATGATTATAGTGGCTCAGTGCCTGAGAACGTGCATCCTGAAGGTACTTCTGGTAGATAGGAGATCTGGTTTCAATTTTTTCAGCCCACAGTTGTGTTGTAACAGTTACCACCCCATCTGTAAGATCACATTGGCTAGGAGCAAATCTATTTTCCCAGTTCGCATTCTTGCAGGGGCATCACCTCACTGCCTTCTCTTGCATTGCCTCCTGGATATTTTTATATTCAGCTCTACCAATCTCTTCCCTCAGAGAAAATTTTGGATTTTTCCTACAGCAGGCTCCAATTCTCAAATGTCTGTCTATTATATAGAAGGTAAAATAAAATCTTTGGAAAGTGATTTTGCTGAGACTTTAATGCAGTCAGGGTATTCCGTGTAACCCCTGGCTGTAATAATTAGGTTTGGCATGCTCCTGGAACAAAAGCAAAAATGAAAATCTTTGTGCATTCCCAACATTTATTTGAGCTATTCTTCCAAACCCAAAGCTAATTGTGGTTGGAGTTGCCACTGGGAGGGTAAACAATTTCTCACTGCCTTATCTGCAAATCTGGCTGATAGGCGCTCTTCTTCTTTTGTACTAACTTCATAGTTTCAGATGGTCTCCAAGCTGCTCTACATTATTCTGTTTCCAATAATCAGGAAGCAGAAGTTGACAGTGTGCCCAAATCTGTTTTTATGGCGTATTTCCAAGACAAAACAGAGCCAAGAATCTGTTCCTTATCTTTAGCTATCAAGGATCTAAAAACTTCTGGAAAGAACATGCATCATCACCAACCACTGCACAAACAGAGCACGCCTACATTGCTGTGCTGCAGAAAAACACTCCTCTCCTCCCAGCTACCGCGAGGTTGGATGGGGCAAGTGTCTTGCAACACCGGAAGTATAAGCGATATGTGAAAATACAGGCTGGCATTGGTGCCAGACCCCTTTTCATCCCATAACTTTTTCTTTTTTTGACACTAGGAAAGCTTGGGACTTAATGTAGAAGATATCCAGAGCCCTAGATAGCTAACTTTGTTCTGAGCCACTGGTCTGTATCCAAGCTGCTCAGAGCCATTCTTTTAGTAGTCTAAACCTTCAAGAAGATTTGCATTTGCCTCCCAATCTGCAAGGCAAAAATCTACAATTATTCCCTTTTATTTCAGTTGCTTCTTTCAAATAAGTTTAATATTCTGGCATTAATAGGAGATCAAGCATTCAGAATAATGGACTTAACCAATTCCCTTTAATTCTGCCCGTTACTTGTGAAGAAAGCCTGACTGTCCCTACTGACTCCTCTCTGTCTTTGGTTGCTTTCATCATCTGCTGTAAAATTCTGCCCTAGTGTTATTTCCTTGAAATGATACTATGCTCCACAAGTCTCCAGCTCACAAAACTAGAAGTCCATGTTATCTTTGTTTGCTTTGACTTATTTAATTAGCAGACAGCATGTCCTATGGAAGGTCATAAAAATTTATCATTTCCAAAATATTCTTTGTATTGCTGTTGTGCAATACTGGAATGGATACACTAACACAAATTGGTTTTGCCTCTATTCAGTACAAGATTGTTCACTGAACCAGAATGAACGTATTGGAATTAGACAACAGAAATATCAAGAAAGTCTTTTATTCATGGCTCTGCCACTCAGAGACTAAAGGTAATTCTGCAAGGAGGAGAGTGGTCTTCATCTATACATATTAGCAATTTTCTAGGGGAAGGAATACACAAAGCTAATTCCAGATGACCGCCATCCAAACTAAGCAATTCATTAACCATCCTCAATCTAAAATTGAAATGAGAGAGAAAAATGTTGATTTTACAATTTTATTCACTTATCTTTCTACGAAAGCCTTGGTAGTTTATATGTTGCTGCACTTGAAACAGAGTTGCTGAGATTCCTTTGGAGAACATGATTCTCGGTGAGTGTTTTGATCCTCTTTTTCCTACCTATGTGAAGGCCGCTACCATCTGAATACATTTATGTCCTTGATAATTCTTAAGCTGACATTTATAAAACCACCTGGATGTGCTCACTTGCATATTGTCAGAGACAACTGCAAAAGCCAGCCTTTTCTTACTGTCCATAAAAACCTACTGCTGCTCTTAAGACATAAAACCAGACCCAGAAAAACTGACCACTCCTGAAAGAAGTTAGACCTCAAAACCCAGCAACATGGGCTAGTAATTATTTTCACCGTTAATTCCAACTTGTCATACTGGCCTACGTTAATCTGCACCACTGTGTATTCTCCCCAAAATACACTGACAGTGAAACTCTGTTGAAAATGTGTATAGTCCCTCTGTATCGACCGGGTTGACACTTATCAACACACAGAGCAGATCAAAAATACAACTAAAGAAGTCAGTAAACCTGTATCCTTGCCAGATGCAGTTTTGAGCGATTTGTGTACATTTGTCCCTGGAGGTGTTCTTGCAAGCCTGTAATTCTGTTTTGATCTGTAACTGGGAGGGGTCTTGATGGCACTGCCTTAACACTCACATACAAAGAACTCATTTTGCGGAAAGTACAGAAAAATATTTGAGTGTATCCAGCAATCCTGGTCCCCTAAAAAAGCATTTCAAAGGGGTCTGATTTTCACACAAAGATGTTCAGCAACTTCTGAAGATGTTTCACCATTAATAGAGGCGTCCATTTCATTTGCTGCTTTCCATTTAACTTGCATGCCAATATTTTGACAAAGGGGGCACATGATGTTCCTTACCTCTTTTCTGTGGTTCCCCAACCTCATTCCTCCTCAGACTTACCTAATGAGCTACTTCATCTGAGGAAATACAGGTCCCATAACTTCTGCTGAATTTTCGTCTTCCAGTCAATGAACATAGACTAAACTGTAGATAAACTAAACTAAATTGATCCAGTTGAAGATGTCCCTGCTCCTTGCAGGAGGGACTAGACTAGATAGCCTTTAAAGGTCCCTTCCAATCCAAACTATTCTATGATTCTATAATTTCATATTAGCTAGATCTGTTCTGTCTTATCTGAAATTACATATGTATCTTCAGTGTAAGCAGTAATTAAATATGAGATCCAGTCACTGCTAGCCACTGCTTCCTCCAGATTCCTCTGAGACTTCTTTCTAATGATCATCATCGTATGTGGCACTGGCTCGCACCACTTTACCAACAAGAACTAGACCCACATCTAAACATTCATGTAGGTGCCATGTGCTACAAGGAATGACAGACACTCTTGACTCATTTTTTACAATGGCTGGCAGACTGAGTGTGTTATGAACAGCTCGGCATATGGAAAAAAAAATTTTTTTGTTGTTATTTGCAAAATTATGTCTTCTCTGAGGCAATGCGCGTATCTCAAGATGACAAATTGGCTTCTTACATGAAGCATAGATTCAATGCAAGTTACTTCCTGCCCTGAGGCACTTGAATCACTTCTTGTATAAGGATGACAGCCGCTCTTATACAGTTGCCTGAATGGGTGATTATGGCAGCACCCATCCTGCAGATAGCAGTGTAGTGACTTGAGGTCTTGCCCAGCAACTGAAAGACCTGGGTTGTGACACAGCTGTAACCTCAACCTGGTTGTTGCACAGCAGAGAACCTGGGGTTTACATGATGGACAAGTCACGAAGCCATTACAGAGAAAAAGATGAACAACATGATTATCATCATTCTATCCTTCTCCTCCTGACACAATTTTGAGTTTGAATGGCTGTAGTTTCTCTGCTCTAAGCTGATCGTACTATTGTCAGTAGATGGCAGTTATACTCAGAGCATGCCAACCTATGAGAGAGCTTGGTACAGAGACACCTCATCTGTGAATCCCGCATGGTCTAAGAGAACATACATTAGATAAAACTGTAGTGGGTAGACAGAGCTTGAGTAACTTCACTAGAAAAAGCTAATAAATGCTGAGACACCTATATTCTCCCGAAGTTGTAACACAGTTTTTCTTACTCTCTCCTTATTAAAAGAAACTAGCCTGTTCCTTGTGAAAAATATAGACAGGCTTGATTATATGAAAATGTACAAAGGTTTGCTTCACAGGTCTCTACACCAGACAGATAACAAACAGACAGCTGGTGACTTCCAGTGGGTGACACAAAGCAGTGAAATTAAGCTCCTGTTCTGAACTGTCCCACAGAAGAGGCTCAGCCTATTGCCTGTAACAGGAGCTTACAGGTGGGGATTTCATGTTCGCTGTGTGAATGTTGTGTACAATGGCCTCTTCAAGGGTTAAAATGGCCTCACCTTGCTTTTCTTCAAACCCATAATGAAACTTTAAGGTGAAAATTTTGATGAATTAGATATGACAAGAGACAAGAAAAGGCAACATCTGTTATATCCAGCAATAAGAGTATCATTCTTACAAAGGTTCTCACTCACCCACACGAAGCCTATAATTAGGCACCATGTGGGCAGGTCCGCACCCACCACCATGGGACTGGGTCCAAGTGAAAAGAGCCGGTAGCAACCAGGATTCGACAGGGAGCTGGCAGGACGGGGCTTACAAAGCAGCAACTCTTTCTGCATTCAGAGTGGTAAGTGGCTGAAAACTTGGTAGAGTTTTTGGGCAAGCGTCCTTACTAACTGTTGGCTGGGGCTGGAGGACTGCAAGGACTCCTGTGTAAAAGAAGGGATTGGGGGGAAAGAAAAAAAAAAAAAAAAAAAAAAAAAAATGCTAGCTCAAAGGTATGGTCTGAGTCAACAGGCATAAAGCAAACAGCAGTACCCAGAGTGATCCTGAGGAGACCCTGGCAGCAGCTACAAGGCTTAAAACTTTTCAATTCCAGGAAATCCCAGTAGGAGATGAGAATTTCTAGGCTCTGATACTGTAATGCAGCGAGGAAAACAGGGTGGATTCAGTGGGGGTAAAGTAACTTAAGACTGAATACATCCCTATGTTTTTAAAGGAAGAACAAAATGATAGTATTTGCACATGGAATCTAGACTTCTGTTTTCAAAGGGAAAATGCATGAGAACACAAATAACAGCTGAAATTAAAAAGGACGGTAAATTAGGCTACAAAATTAAGCATTATTAGGAGCACTGCAAATTTAAAGGGTGAATGGAAACAGGGAAGAATTTCAGAGCTGTTATATGGAATAAATGTGGCAAACAATGTATTTTGACAGACTACCACATACAGAGAAACTTGAACCAGTCATCAGCAAGGGTTATTCAGAAAATGGCAAAATTAAAATTGTGTTGGTCTTAGAGTTGACTAAATTTAAGAGCAACCTAATCATGAAGGGGAACAGTGAAGGTCCTCCTGGAAAGACAGACAAGTGACCAGATGGGGCTGCAAGTCAGCTGAAGGCTCCCTAGTTCACAAAGAATTGGCAGAGCCACCTCCCAAAACTGAATCATGTTTGTTGGGTTTTTAAGATCCTTGTAGTCAGATTAAATGATCGTAACTGTCTCTGTAAACTTAAATGTATGAATGCCAGTGTTGGGTCAAGGTAACAACCCTATTATTTAGGAAATCAGAGCAGATACTGCACAAAGTCCTGAAGTGGGAAGCCAAAGACTTGATATTTAATAGGTTTTATTTCCTATTATCCTGAAATTTCTTTAGATCATTCACCATTTCTAAGCAACTGACCTAAACACCTTAAAAGCCAAAATCTTACTGCATCCTCCAATGATGAACAAATTTATGTACAACTTCGCATAATTACTAACGTTTTATTGGAGTGCTTCCCACATTAAACACCTCAAGAAAAGAATTTGCATCACTACTCTGTGTCATTATTTCAGGTTAATGCCCTAGTTCACTGTCTCAGATTCAGTTTAGGAGGTCAGAAGATACCTAGAAAACTCTGCTACTCCAGCCCAGACAACACATGTGAGCCTTGCCCTGCCTTGGTTATTACTTCATATTGGGCGGCTTGGAGAAGGAAATCTACAAAAATTTCTGGACATCTTTGCTCCACTACAAAATTGTTTTATCTAATGTTAAATTTGTGGATTATTCAGTTAAGATCAGTTTCCTCCTGGAGAACACAACTCTATCTAAAAGCTGGTGAGCCAGCAGGAAAGAAGACTGGCTAATGCCAAGATGCTCTTTTACTTATTATTACTCATTTGTAGTGAGGCAGTGCCAAAGAGCCTTCATCTGGAATCAGGACCTGACTAAGGGCTATCTATGAGGAGGAGCTGAAGATGAAATTAAGTCTTTTATCAATTATGCCAATTACTCTGCTATCTGAATTAGTACGCCATATCACCAGCATTTTGTCCAGTGCTGTGCTACCAGTTTTCAGTATTTGATAGTCTGGACAAATACTATGTCTGAGCTACTGAATGGGGACTGTGCCTGGAGAAGATGCTATTCTTTGTGTACTTGTAAAGAATGGGCTGGACAACCTCTACAAAATCATGTTCAAATAAAACAAATGAAAAAATTATACCGTACATTCATATATTTGCATATTGGTAAATATGTACATGATCTCCCTTTATGAGGCCTAAAGATACTATTGGAATATTTTTTCTTAGTTTCTTTTACCATTTTGGGTACTGTTACAATGCTTTGGTGTGAAATTAGCAAGTGTTCTCCAAATGTCTCAGGCTCAGAGCCATGCAAGAATTTGCTGAGAAAACAGGAAATTTAACCTATAACTAACCCAAGGCTTATAAACTAAACTCTGGAAGGCTTCTTCTCCTTTGCGTTGCCTTTATACTGTTAACTGAGCGCTGTGCCAAACTACTGAGAAATATGAAAGACTAAAATAAAACACTGGAAAGACAGAGCTGACAAAAATATTCTCTGTTTAAGGACAGTGCCAGTGCAGGAAATATGGGAAGTAGAGCTGGACTGGTAAGGCAGAAAAAGATGGAAAAAAACCATAAATGGTGAAAAATAAGAAGACTTGAAAGAAGATAAAGAAGTTAAAACTTCAGTACAGAAGGGGGGAAAGCAGACATGAGAATTGGAAAGACCAAATAAGACTGAAGGGACACAAGATGCCATGCTTAGCAATATTGACATGAAAATGAGCTAGCATTGCAGTCTTACTGCAGAATGAGCTGTTCCTGCTCTACCACTACTTGTTTTGAACATAATTATGTTAACAAAGGCTGTTCCCCACCTCAGCATAGGCTGCTGAGGTGACACTTTGAAACACAGGATGAAGAAGTGGAAGGCATCGTCTAGATCATTGAGCCTCATCCATGCTGCTTCTCACTGTCACATTAAAATGTGATAAAACTCCATCTTAAAACTAGCTGTGGTTTTCACCCTCTGAGGCCAGCTGGATGGCTATTTGAGAACAATACCCTAGACTTCATTTTTTTTCATGGTTAGTTCTTGTTCTACCACTACTGCTTTGTTTAAGCATCACTTCTCTTCTTCTGGTCTCAGGCTGTATCTTTGGGGAACAATAATTTACATTTCATACTCCTAGGCTGAGAAGTCCCCTCTTCACTTCTTGCTCTGCATTCCCTCTTTTCCATTGTCATGATGATCTAAGAACCACTTTCTCAATTTTCTCAATATTCCTCTTGAACTATGCATCCAGCAGCAATGAAACCTCCGCACTTTTAAAATACCCCTATCTATATACTGAATACTATATATATACTGAAAATACTATTCTCCCATCTTTTTATGTGGAAACAAAGACTAACAAGGTCCTTGGCCCTTCAAAAGTCACTAGTAATACACTAGCAAGACTTCAAAGGCCTTTTCAGTTATTGCTTCCTCAGATGTTCACCTCCATTCTGTGAGTATGATACACAGTGTGACAGCATTTAACCTCCCAAATAATAAAAAATAATCCAACAATCATGATCTATCAGTGATGATCCATCATGAGCAGTAGGTAAACACAGGGTCAAAAAACACAGCTAAAAAAACTATGATCACAGCTTGATCATACTACGATATGATGGTACCTAGTAGCAAGAACTGCATCTATAATCCGGGAGTTGCCTTCTAGTTCTTTGCCATTATAGTCTGAGATGCAATAATTACTCTATTTTTGATCTACTTAATCCATGCATTTAATTTTTAATCTACTTAACAGTTATAATAGTGCATGTATATAATTTTAATGTCTTAATCAAAATAGGGAGTAGCAGAGCAGATCTTTTTAAAATCCAAGTATCATGTGACTTATAATGTTGATCTTGTAAGAGTGTCATGTTAGTTTGTCATGTCATGTAACTGAATTCAATTACACAACTTAATCTTTTAACAGTTTTCCACAATTTTTCTTTCATGAGTGAGTATCCCGTGGAGAGTTTCATTATTCTGCCTCAGGCTGATATTGGACTGAAACTCCAAAGGTCTGAAATTCCTCAAGTGATTAATCCTAAATGTGGTTTTCTTCAAACCACATCTCTAAAATTTTCCTACTAGTCAATAACAAAAAATTGCCAGCAGGTTTTTTTATAGCTTTTTTTTTTTTTTTAAGGATCTCAGCTACAAGTTACCCAAGTCCAATGACTTTACAATACATAGTTCCAGCAGCTGTCCTACATCAGAATAATTGTCTGAACAGAGCATCACCATGAGTACCTTTTTCTGGTGTGAACAACATCTGATGGTTTTGGTAAAGAGAGAGTAAGACCTAAACTGTTGCATCTTTTTAATTCTTCCATGTATTTAATATTCCTTCTTAATTCATATCTTTATTCTACTGTAGGTTTTTAATCTCTTTGCTATTACTTCTTTTTCAACATAAAGCTACCCAGTCTTCATTAAAGAAAACAGTGGCTGTTTTGTATCCTGTTACTGCTCAGCAGGGAAAGAGATAAGAAGGGTGGTAACAGAATGGTGAGTAACATTCTTAGCAATTAGATAAATAACATATCTTGTTTAAAATAAAAAAAAAAAAATCAATAATCTTATTACAGTGAGATTATTAAATTAAAAGTACTGATAATTTAAAAACACTGAGATTTGGGCTTGCTGCTCTTGAATAGACTGTGTGTTTGTGTTTATGTCCTGAGGAAGGTGTGTGGATATATGTGTGGGACTTAAAAATACACTGTTGACAGTCATTATGCAAACTTTCTCATATCTTACAAGCCACCCACTAGCGGCCCATGAATCGCAGGCTGAGCAACAGTGTCCAGAAGGTGACTTAATGGCCTATTATGAAGGACAACTACTGCTCCAGTGTAGATTTTATACATTAGCATGTCAGTTGATTAATATTTGCAATTTTATTGCCACCCCCCCCACCCCAAAGCTGAACAGCAATTTGGAAATATTTAGAGCTGGTTTTCCATTGGAAGTGCACGTCCTCTGTCCATTGAGCACAAAAATTGAGCTCAGCGTTCAGCAGCTGTCCTGCCAGCAATACCAGCTAGGCTGAGATTGTATCCACTAACAAGTTATTCCAGTTCCTCTTGTTCAGCAGTAAGCTTCTTAAATGCTCGCTGAAAGAATTTTCCCCCATCAAATTGTATGCTGCTTCAACTCTTTTTACAAAGACATAATTTCTTAACCTCTTCACAATCTTTTTGTCATTAAGCTAACATAGACCAATATAGAAAACCTACCCACTCAAAAATTGTCTCCTACCCAAACTACTACACAGTTGTTAACAACACAATAAGTCAGCATTCCACAAAAAAAACCCAAACAACAACAAAAAAATCCACCACAAATCCACAACCCTGCATCTTCTATAGCTTACCTAGTTACATGTTCATGTCTATTTTCTGCCTTCAAAGAACCTCTGAAAGGAAACTACCGATCCCTTTGCTTTGGCAGCAACCTCTGACATTTTCTAAACTCATTACTCATTAGGTGCCTTTCAGAATTTGGGTCTGAAAACAAATTCTACTGTCCTTCCTGATGTAGTGTTCCCAATATAGACTATACATCACTTAAGTATGAGAGCTCTTCATTAAATATAAACAAATCCCACTGAGCTCTCCAATTCATTTGATGAGCCACATCATCTGATTTTCCTGCACTGTTGTCAGGTTCTTATCATGATGAGGGGTACTTCTTGATAGATATTCCAGCTGAGGCAGAGGTGCTCCTTTTGGCCAACAGTTAGGACTTCTCTGTTGTGGTCTGTCACCAGCTGCTCAGAATGACTCCTGATCCTTTTCCCTTCTGATCTTACTGACTGCCAGACTTCCTCTCCAATTTTCACTCTCCCTGAGTGGATAGTTTTCTTCTCTATGGACTTCATTGGTGTATATTATAGAACTAGAAATAGAATTGTATTTGCAAAGAAATTACATGATTCCTTTCAGCTCTGCACTTTGCAACTCCAGCTCACTGCTTAGACATTCAGCCTTGCTCCTCTACCCTGCCACATAAACAACGAGCTATTACCACACAGGGACTTCAGGGCTGATTAGAGAGTGCTCACAGACACACTCTCTGTGCTCTGACCTATCCCATTTGGCTTGGTTAGGAAACCATGTAATTACAGCCGAGTAATCCAGCTTCCACCAAAAAAAGCACATAGGTGGATCACATATGCCTCTCCTGTCTGACATTTGACACATAAGCTTCAAGGACAAATTCTGTCAAATTCCCAATTTTTTTTTTTTTTTTTAAATTTCTGAGAGCATTTGGTAGTGTTGACGACCTTTGGAGTGTTGGTTTTCTAGCTTTCCCACATTGCCAAATCTCTAAAAATATCCCTTGGAGACAGTTTCCCACATAGCAAAATTATACCTACTAAATTTGCCATTTTTTCTTCATTACTCCTCATGAGCTATCTCAGCAGCCAAGGATGATAGTTCAAAATTGTTGCTTTACTAGAAAGGCAGTCCGTGGAAAATAGGAAGCAGGTGCCATAGGAAACCCATAGAAGAGGAGGAAATTGAGAACAGTGAATGGGGCAAATAGGAGGGGAGGAGAACAGTGCCATAGGAAAGCCAAATGATGAAAGTGTAGAGGAAAGGAATCTGAACAAAATCAGAGAATGAAGGTGCAGAAACGCAAAGAGCTCTGGGTAAAAAACATTATAAACAGCCTGAAGATGCTGTCAAGTAAGCAGACTTTATCAAGTTACAGGTATCACTGTTCTACCACACCTCCCACCTATCTCCTCAGAGCTGGCAAAAGTCAGGCCCCTCATGACCTGGTTCACACCCTCAGCAGCCCGCATGCAGTATTGGCTGTGCGAGAAACGCAATGAACAGCAAAACTGAGGAGGGGAAGAGTCACCTCCCTCATCCTGCTGCCAGAACTCCTCCTAATGCAGCCCAGGATGCTAACGGCTGCCTTTGCTGCAAGGGCATGTTGCTGGCTTATGGTCAGTTGGTGTCTTTTTGTATTACACACTTTTAAAAAGGACAAATCACTCTAAATAAAATGCTTAACCTGTATCTTCTATTTGCTTTAGGTGATTGGAATGTGGATTATTGCATTTTATCTCCTTGGCACAGTAGCAGGTGAGACACAATATGTATAGAAACTACCACTAGAAGATGAATTCAGATTAAATAATATACAGGAGGCAATAATTGGTATTTTCCTTTACATTGAATTTGTAGTATGATTTGAGTATCGTTGTACAACAATGTCTATTACTGTGCATAGTACTAATACTAAAAGGCTCTGCTTCTTTAAATTTTATTATTAAGAATACAAGAGACATAAAAACATGCTGAAAATTCAGAGAAATTCAGTCACATCCTATTTCTATCAAGACAGTGCACGAGCTGTCTTTACATGACTGTTATGTACCAAGAACTGCTCAGCGAAAGGGTGCTCAGCAAAACAGACAGTCCTAAAATGTAAAAGTTGAGCATAAATGAGCAAGAGACCCATTATATCTAGAAAAAGCTCCTATATTGAAAGAAATTATTATTTCATTCACAGCACAAGGTTACTGTGTAGATATCCTTCATTCCTATGAGCAGAGACACAACGCTTTGGAGCAGGAAGCACGCAGGAGCGATTCTAACGAGCACTTCTTAAAAGACTTTTAAAAAGAAATTGAATTAATCCTTTACAAGCCTAGAAAATGGTGTCAAAAGTGTCTGGGTCTTTATTTGGTTTACCCTCAAATTGTTTAGCTCCCCTGATGTTAGCTGCTTCAGGCAATACCCCTAAAGTAAACAGGAATGAATCTCAGTTTCAAAATTAATCATAAAATGACATCTGTAGCTTTCTGCAGTTCAGACTGTTGTATTCTCAAACCCATCATCAAGCACCAGAGAGTCCAAAATATAAACAAGTTGTTTCTTCTGCTCTAGGTAAAGAGGTTTGCTACCCCAGGCTTGGCTGTTTTACAGATGACTCGCCCTGGTCTGGGGTACCAGGGAGGCTTCTGACAGGTTTGCCTGACTCGCCAGAACATATGAACATCAGCTTCTCGCTCTACACCAGAGAAACAGGAAATAACTCACAGGTGACATTTGTTTTTAACATCAAGAACGGACTAAACCCACAAACATTTGTTAACTTGGTAACAAGTTTGTGTCACTCATCATAGGCAAACAAGTCAGACTAAGGAGATAGTTTGAAGGTGCAGTAATGAGTGAAAACTGAAGCTATCTGGGGTAAAGCACTAAAAAAAAAAAACCCAACAAAAAAAAAAAAACCCCAAACCATTGTGAAGGAACTGTAAGACAACACAGCTTTCTGGGAATTATCCCACACAGGGATATGAGCTTTGGCAGAGTAACATTTACATGAATTCAGGGGTCTGAGGAAAGCTGAAGACTCGATCAGATAAGCAGCTTTCTGAGTATTCAGATAGGAGAGCAAACACCGCTGTCTTGCAGGGAAGCTGAGACAGGAAGATATCGTGACTTTTAAAAATAAAAGTCTGAAGACTATGGATTTTATGCAATTTCCAAACCCCCTGTCCACCTTGAAATTTGAATGATTTGAATGAAATTTGAATACCTCGCTGCAGTCTGAAAATAAGACAGAACTATTCAAGTTGCTTATGCCCTGAAACACTGAGCTGAGCAACGCAGAGGAACCTGTAAGATCACAGGCTGGGACCACACCACTTCAGCAAATGCTTATGAAGCTGCTACATCCCTTTCAGGCTCCTGGGGCCAGTGTCCCCTGAGCTGCACAGGGATGGTTAGGATTCCTCTGGCATGAACTACGATGCCATCACTGCCGTTGCAGGCAGCACTGCTAACAGCAATCCTGGTTGCTGCACTGAGAATCCAACTCAGGCTCTCTAAGGATGATAAATTATACCTGTAATAAACATTTACAATCTGCAGAGCAGGAGCATGTGAGCACACAAGATACGTTCAGCAGCAGGTTACTCAGCACTTCTTGTTGTTGATAAAATAAGTTAAAACACACCTTGCACTAATTCCCAGCCACTGAACTTAAATGTATCCATGATCTAGGGCCCAGCCCTTCCACACCTGAACTCACATCACAGACCCTATATTTGTCTGAAAACAATACAGACAGTCAGATATTATTTTCAGAGAAAAAGAAAAATATATCATTAAGCAGCTTGCAGCAATCTGTGAAGACCACCTTCCCCCTTTCACCCGTATCACATTCCAGTTCTTGCACTAAAGTCTGCTAATAGTGAAAATGGGCACAGAAACATCACCTATCCATTAAAAAAAAAAAAAAAAAAAAGGTGTTGCTTAGATGCAGAGCAGCACATTGAAGCCAAAGGTAAGGTCAGTAAAAGGGCAAGCTGATCCAGGAGACATGGAGCTGTGGGCTGCTCTCTGGAGGCACTCATCTAACTCAAGCTAACATGCACTATGCCACGCTGTGGCCCTTTTATGTTGCTTCATACTCCACATAAGGGGGTTCTTCCTTCTTTAAGTGAAATAGATAGGAGCAGCAGAGAAGCCACATGGACATAACTTCTTTGGAAACCATAATGGAACTGAGAGAGGCAAGATACGGGGGTCCCTGTGTTCCAAAAATCACAGACTCCCTCCATTCAAAGTAGTCCTGAGTCCTACAGAGGGAACAACCTAGCTGACTTTTTTAAATGTTTGAAAGCATGAATAGATAAAACTTCTTTTTTTTTTTTTTCTCCTCTCTTTTTACACACAGGTGATCTCAGCAATAAACTCTTCAACCATCCAAAACTCACATTTTTCCTCACATAGGAGAAGCACCTTCATCATTCATGGATTTGGCAGCACTGGAAAAAAAGGCTGGGTGGTAGAAATGTGCTTGGTATGAGAGAATATCCTCTGATTTCCATCAGCAGTTGTAACTACAATCTGTAGTATCCTTTAGATGCTAATGTTCACTTCCCATTTTGCAATTCATTAAGTAGTAGCAGATACCAACCAAGAAGTAAATTTTACCAAAGCCAAAATATTCCCACTCTAGAATGTTGCTGCATAGTCAAGACTTCTTGGTCATCTCTGACATCATGCTTCTCTGGAGAGTTTCCATTCCTAAACCCTACAAATCAGATCAAAGCAATAAACAAAACACAGATGTCCCCAGCCTCTACATTGGTGTCAGAATATTGCATTAGATGCAACAGTTCACTGCTTCTGCCATGAGGAGCAATTGAATCACGCTTCAGCCAAAAGGCTTTCCTGAGTTGTAAAGCCCAAGTTTCAGTCTGCAGATACCTGTTCTGGCTCACCACTATTCAGTTCTTAAACTAAAAAAAACCAAAACAGAACAAAAAAAACAAAACAAAACCAAAACAACCACCAAAAACAAAAAACCACACACAAAAAACTAAACAACCAAATCATAACAGAAAAACAAAACAAAACGAAAAACAAACTCATTTTTGTTTGATTACAGAGTGTAATTAAAAACTATTTCAAATATGGAATGTAGAAGCTACCACAAAACCAGCAGAGAGCACTGTGTCGATGACAGCCTTGGCTTTGATAAATAAGCAAAATTTGCTCTAGTTTCTGATTCTTCCACAGTGGCAGGGAAAAGGACAAGCTAGAAAAAGGCCACCACTGAATAATAAGTCACAGATCTGCAGCATAGGTTGTTTTGGTTTTTTAAGCCTATGACAACTTTTAATCTAGACTATTAAATCTCCAATTTTTTTTCAGTTGGCAAGAAACAGCAATTCTATCTGCCTCTGAACTACAAACTTATGGTGCTTACAGGAGAGGAGTGAGTCCAGGATTCAATGCACTATCACTTCAAGCTTCTGTTTCCTTGTCATTCTCCTTCAGCTGTTTATCATGGATTCATTTTTTTCTCTCCTTATTCTTTCTCAAACCTTAAGTGAGCCTTAGTCACAGAAAGCTACAACTGCAGACTTTAATACAGGATTCTTCCAGTGGAAAAATCGCTAATCTCTACAAGACAGCAACCAGTACAGAAGTGACCAACACATTAGCTTTCTTTGCTGAAATATAAACTTTCTGCTCTACTCCAAACCTTTCCAGTCTGACATGACTTTCTCGGTTTTAAAGGCACTTGGTAAATAAGTTGACTTCCTACGTTTTCCAGTTAAATGACTGACATTCCTCAAAGAAAGTCACATACTGCACATAGCAGCTACTGTGTAGTTGTGTGGCTTTCCCAAATTATTTCAAATATGTGTACAAATGGCTTATAAAGTAAAATATTTTTATTAAGATCTTTCATAATCGATACTTTTTGGACGAATGGCTTCTTGTATTCTGTTTTCTAGGAAGATGCATATTTCAGTGTGGTACAAGCTACAGTGAGGTAGCCCGTAAAGTCTTATTTAGTAAAGAATGAGAAATTCCATGATTACGTTACCTTTTAATGTTTATTCTGATTTAAGTTGAACCTCTGTTTGTCATTTTATTTCCTTAAATACTTTCCTTTATGTGTTCCCACATCAGCTGTTACTAGAAGTGGAAAACATCAACTGCATTGCTGTGGATTGGAAAGAAGGTGCAAAAGGCACCTATGTCAGTGCCGTGAACAACATTCGCGTGATTGGAGCTGAGGTTGCTTATTTCCTAAGGACTTTACAGGTAAAAGACACAGCTTTACAACCTACAGTTCTTAAGTGGATGCAGTGGGGTTATGATGCCACTGCTTTGATTTTGACCCTTGTCCAGTATGGTCAACCTTCAGGAAGAGCTGTGCAGTGCATGCACTGAGACCCAGATAATTATACTAATTATCTACTCTGTAAGAACTTCTCACAGCCACAAAAGACGCAAATCGAGCTGATGTGGTTGAAAAGAGTTGCCAATTAATTAAGGACCAGTAGGTGGCAACATTTCCATAGGATGATGCAGGCAAGAAAGCATTCCATGAAAATGAGGCAAGGCCTCAGGAGTTCAGTGCTTACAAGAGTTTTGCCAGCGCTATATACGTGTGCTAGGAGTAAATTAGTATCTCAGTTTAGCACCACGAAGCGAGCCGGAGCTGGCTCACTTGATAATGCCATATTTGCTGTCTACAGCCACAATGAACTGTCCGGTTGCCTTCTAGTTGTGCACTTCATGTTCCTGCAGGCAGGCGTTCACGTTTACACAAATAGCACAGAACTCAGTTGCAAAGTTTAAGAGTATTGGCATTTCTCGCTGACTTCAGAAAGACTCATGAGTACTTAGAGCTGCTGAAATTCAGGCTACTGCCTGGCTACAGACTTGATCCTGGTCAGTAGGCGTTCAACTTAAAGTGCTGCAAGAGAATTCAGAGCCCACAAGGTGAAGTGTCAAAGAACCACTTCCCCAGAATCTGCTGGCATACAAGCTACTGCTTCTACCTAGGAAACTCGTATCTAGCCTCACGCATTTATTTCTTACTTTTCTTTGTGTACAAGTCCCAGATCACTCGTAGACGTGTTCTTTTCATCATTTAATATCTCTATTACTGAATCATTTACAGCCTAGGCATCTCTTTATTCTGTTACAAAAATGCATAAATGATCCTTAGACTTTCTTTTCTTTCCTTCAATTTACATATTTTTGAAGTTAGTCTTTAAGAAAAGTTAAGCTGCACTGTAACTGGAAGTACTGCAGTAAAACACACATTGTAACCTAAACCAGCATAAAACCTCAAGCAATTAGCAACCAATCCTTGTTGTCTTTGGTCATTACAAAACCCAGCAAAACCCTAGATGAAATGTAGACTCCATGCAGGGGACACATGCTGATTAATCTCCATTTCCACCTTCAGCACACATGTAATATCTCAGCAGCGCAGGCCTTGTGCAGGTGACACTTGGCAAAGAGGAGAATGAATGTCACCCCACCGAAGCTTGTCAGTGAAAATACTATTGAGTGATCACACTTTCCAAGCAGACACATGGAGAACTCACGTGTCATTAAAAAGAGGCTCTGTAATTGAGCAGATAAAGAAAAAATAAGATCATATTTGATGGAATATGAAATTAGGGCTTGATCCGAATGAGAAAGAAGGTTCATATTTTGTCACCAAGGGTCACTGCATATGGTAATCATATGCCAACACTACAACAGTGAATCTGTCATCACTAGGCAATTAAAATTCTAGACTGGATCATTTTCTATCAAGTCTTAGTGTAATTTAAACAACAATTAACTCAAGGAACTTACACCCTGTTCACTATGTAAAGTCAGTCTAGATGTTCCCAAAGGCCTATAATGTAAGACACCCTCTTTGCTTGCTATTTAAAAGCCTGTGTTCTTGTCTCCCACCACCACCACCGTAATGATCAGAAAATCTTCAGATACTGCCCTTGCAAAATCCATTTAATTGGCCACAGTCTGGGAGCACATACTGCAGGAGAAGCGGGAAGAAGGATCCGAGGCATCAGACGGATAACAGGTAGGCTGCTCACCGAGGTGTAGAGCTAACCCAGCACATTTCTAAAGGAAGCAAACTTGCAACACGCTGGTGCGTAGACTGGAATCGCATTATTGGCAGAGCTGGAGACACCTTGCAATGGAGTAGGTGAACTTTATGCTTCTCAGAAACAAGGGTAATTATTACATCTTCTTTCTCTACTTAGGTTGAAAACTCTTTAGTAGAAGACTTTAGTGGAAGGACAAACATAGTTAATATGTGACATTACCATCATTCACTGGGTTACATCAAGCCCTACACAAAGACAAAACAACATATCAAGAATCCTTAGTTCTTCCTATTTTAAAAGGTTTACAGGCAAATAATAAACTCATAGGTAATAAAATGCCTCCTTCATAGTAATACAATGTCATTATATAGTCTATTGGAAAATATTTCACTTCTGTTGGAATAAGCCTGCAGAAAGGTTCATAAAGCCATATTATTGTACATATTTTTGAGTTTAGCTTAGAATCACATCATTATTATTCAACATACCTCATGCAATACCAAATGTCTCATCTTGTAAGTTGGCAAAAGACGACTTAATGCATACAACACTTCTCTCCCTCCCTCAACCAATAAATGTGGGGTTTTTTTTTTTTTTAGGTTTAGACCCTGCTGGGCCCTATTTTGAAGGTACTCCTCCTGAGGTGAGACTGGATCCTTCAGATGCAAGCTTTGTTGATGTTATTCACAGTAACGCTGCTCATTTTCCTGCCATAGGTAAGTGTTCATGTGCAAGTAAATATCTGCAGGGACGGGTATGTCACTGAGACACTGACTTCATCACATGTGTCTCTCAGGGCTTGGAATGTATAACACCACTGGTCACCTGGACTTTTACCCAAATGGAGGAACTGTGATGCCTGGATGTGCTGATTTAGTTCCAGAGATTAAACAAAATGATTTTGAAGTTATGATTGCAGGTAAACATACATTCCCAACATGCATAGTACTTTTCTTTCAATTCTGAAATGTCAACTGTGAAAGTAACTGTCCATCTGGAAGAAAACAGCAAAACAAAATTGGTTTTTGCCTATTTAGTTGTAACTTAGAAAAGGAAATAAGACAGAATAAAGGCTGGATCAGAACAGTGTTCCCCAAGGATCACTGTAGGGAAAGGAGGTATAACACAGGCCTAACTTTTCCTTCTGTGATTTGAAATTGGACCTGCAGAGCACAAAGGCAAGAAACGGGGAGCCCGCAAGTCCACAGCCACAACAGGAGGTTTTCCAGGCTGAGACAGACCAGTGTCATGGCCAAAACAGCAGCATGACACCACCACCCTCAGTTTCTTGCAGATGCTGCAAAGAGCATCCAACACTTAGAAAGCATGAATTAGGCAAAAGCACTCAGTGTTTCCAGGGAGTGTGCATGCCTCCCCTCTTCACCTGAGGCTTCTCTATCTTTGTGGGCTTTGGAGAGGCCGGCAGAAGGCTGGTGGATTCTCCTTGCTCTATAAGCCTTTAAAAACTGTAATTAATACAATATTTCTGTAACACCTCATATATATACGGCTATCTTCTTAAAAGGGACCATCATGCCGTAGCAGAGCAATGCATCTCACTTGAAATCTTGGGGTAACCGGCACACAGTTCTCTGGATAAAACACAGAGAAAACAGTAACTTCTACTGCGTTTACACATTTCTGGTTGCAGACAAAAATAAATTGTTACAAGACCATGCTGCTGTTCCTTGCCTCAGCTGTTTCCATGGTGAGGCAAGCACAACTCTCATAGAGGATAAGAGGAGGTTATTTCACAAATGCTCATAAACTTTGTTCCAACAGATGCTACAATCGTTGGAGGGTGCCATCACTCCCGCAGCCATGAGTTTTATTTTGAAAGTATCCTCTATCCCACCGGCTACCTTGGATATCCCTGTGAAACATACAAATCCTTTGAGTCAGTAAGTATATCAGCCCAGGAACAGGTGAGCTGTAAAGAAAATAATCCAAGTTTCTGCACTCACAATAGGTCCCGCTATGTGCGCAGAGCACTTGGGTGTGGGTGGCTGTGCTCTCAAGGTGTGGTTTGGTAGGAGGAAGCGCGCAGTAAGGCACAGCACGCAGTGGTTCCATCAGCTATTGCACTCTGGAAAATGAATCCTGAAGGACAGATGATATCATCAAATAGGAAAAAAGTTAAACCCTGTACAATTCTCACCCTAAGCATTTATGCAAAGAGCAGGTAAGTTAGATGTATCTACCCTACTAATTCCTAGCTGGAAGAAGAGACACCGATTGGAGCACCTAAATAAATGCACTTATAAATGATATTTCTTTTTTCCCCCTTCGTATTGTGTTGCAAAGTGGATGCAGGCAAGTTCCCTTCCATGGGGAGGGTAAAATTGGCTTGTGTTTTGTCCTAGGCTCTAGCTGAAAAATATTTGAACTAGGGAGTTTCAGAACATCATACACACAGGTATTAAACCTGCTCATTCCACACACTTTTGGTGCAGGACCTGTTATCTGAAACAAATTTATCAGATTTTTGTGGTACAGTACGGCAACACACAGCACTGCCACAGCTTTGCAAGATCAGAAGAGCATCTTGCGCCTTAATTTTGTCAGAGCTAGGATGGAAAAAAAAAAAAATTCTCCTCACTAACTGATCCTCTTATTTTCCCTAGGGAGACTGTTTCCCATGTCCCCTGGAGGGATGTCCAATGATGGGGCACTATGCTGACAGATTCCCAGATAAATTGAAGAGGGTAAACCAAAAGTATTTTTTAAATACAGCAGCAGACCCACCTTTTGCTAGTAAGTCAAGGAGGTTTGCTACAGTTGATCATGTGTTTGAAAAGTGATTGCCTTGATGTGACTTACAGCCATGCACTTCTGTTGCTTCTATAAACAAGTGCTAAGATCTCTGACAAAAAAATGCTGCATTAGTTATAAAAAAAATCAAGCTCATTGAGTCTTTCATTTGCTAACACAAATGAATTCCAGCTAGAAAAAAGAAATATATATATATACTGGAAAAGAACTTTCCAGTATACTAGCATTTTTAGATCTCATTTATCAATGACAATCTCATTTTATTTTGCTTTTCTTTATGCAGCTTGGAGACAGAAAGTATTTATCAAGCTGTCTGGTGTAAAGAAAATGAGAGGGGACATAAACCTAGTTTTCCATGACACAGAGGGGAACACAAAAGAATATGAAATTGCTAGGTAAGGTAAATTAATATTTCCCTATAGCATTTAATGCTGTTAACCTAATCTATATATTTTCCACATATTTAAGCACTGCAAGCACTTATTCTGTGTTGCAGACCTACCTGTTACATATGTGCTTTAGCAGCACCACGCCCACGCTAGCATGGCATCACATGTGTCAGCATACTCACTCCACGTGCTGACAAGACACTCTGCTCTGCCAGTGACTTGCCGTATGATCTCATGCAAGGCAATCCCATGCCTGAACTTAGCAAATTTGCAAAGTTGGTACCTCCTGCCTTCCTAGGATATATTAAAAGCCATCACTACTATATAAATGGCACTATATGGTCTGTCCAGTGAGCATCATTCTCAGCTCATCATCTCCCATTGACTAACAATGTAAACTTCGGTACCTGCTCCGAACCAAGCGCTTCCACGCATTCTTCCACCATCCTCTGTGCACATGTGGACCAAAGCCTCAGAGAAGTTCCCAGCTCCTCTGTAAAATCCTCCCTGACATCCTCATCTGCAGCTCTCCCTGCTGTGATACCTGCGAAAACCTCAGCACGCGTGGGCACTGGAAGCCTCACCCTTTTTTTTTTTTTTTTGTAAGAAAGGGGAAAACCCAAAACTTGTGGAGAACATGATTTAGTTCAATAATGCCTAAACTACATTGCTGTCTTCATTCTGTTTGCAGTGGAGTCCTCTCTCAAGACCAAGTTTATACAAAATACCTTGATGTTGAAATTAATCCAAAAAATACTAAAAAAATTGAATTTCTCTGGAATAAAACCATATTCACTCTGCTATGGGCAAGACTGGGAGCAGAAGCAGTCAATATAATTCATGGAGAAGACGGACATCGGTATGTATATCCCTTTTGCAGGTCAGAAGGAACGGGAAAGGAGTGCAAAAACTCTGGGAGACAGGATTGAATAATGGTCTTGATAAATTGGACACAGTTTCAAATCAACAATGTGAATTTCAGTCATAACAATATATTGCACTTTGGACAGAAAAATCAAGTGTTCAAGTACAACCCAGAGAATAATTATCTGGAAAGGAATACAGCAGTAAATAATTTGGAATGTGTCCTGTTTTGCCACAGCAAAACAATTGCAAACCAAGATAAAGCAAGTCTCATTCCCAGATGCATTACCAGGAGTATTGCATAGAAGATCCAGTGAGTAATTATGCTGATTTGAACAATTCTGGTGAGACTGTAACCAGAGCAGGGTCATTTTCAAGTTTGAAGAGTATGCTTCAGGAATGATTAACGTAGCCTGAAGTCTGGAAAAGTAGCAAAAGAGATTTAGAAAACATGATCTATATAGAACAGCTGAAAGAAATGTGTTTCTCAATAAAGAAAAGCCTGGAGAGGAGCATAAAAACATGCCTAAGCTGTCTGCGAAGGGCCACAGTCAACTATTCCACATATCCAGCAGGCTTAGGTCAAGGTTTAATGGATACATTTTACAACAGAGGAAGTATGGTTTGATATTAGGAAAAAAAAAAAAAACCAACTTCCTTGTAGTTTAGCATTGGCACGGATTATTTAGAGAAGATGATGAAATCC
>JAAGAY010131264.1:47328-97173 GCA_011801015.1 Ardeotis arabs
AAAAAAAAAAAAAAAGGGAGATTAACAAGATGCCTTTCTGACTTTTTATCTAAAGCTCTATATTTGTGAATCTAGAGATTAATTGTATTCCTGTATTAAAACTCAAATTTTACAGCTGATCCCCAAAAGAACAAAATTCACCTTGGTACTGGTAATACGTAGATGCTAGTATTCTGTGTAGCAGGCTTGTAGGAAGGCTTAAGTGGGATTATGGATCAAACTAACAACCCTCAAGGTGACAACTAACAACTTTTCATTTTTTTTAAGGGAGAAAAAAAAAATAAATAAATCTTGATTCAAGTATTTTTTTTCTTCCTAGGTCAACTTTTTGTGGCCGTGGAACTGTGACATATGGTGTTCCCCAGTTACTTACACCTTGCTAGAGGTCACCAAGTACAACTGTTCCATACACGGCAGCTGAGCAAACCATCGGTCCTGTGCATGGAAATGTTGGTACACAAGGCTATTAAAGCAAAACTCAAACTGCCTGTTGCTTCCTTTACTTTTTCAGTTCTTTGCAAACACACTTGTCACGGTTTTTCACATTTGAACCAAGTTTATTGTGCTAAACCAAGTTTATTTTATGCTAAAATCCACTTCTAACACTGCACAGTCTCACTCTAGCAGTGCCTCAAGAAAAGCAGGTAAGAGCTGTTTCCCATCACATTGACAATTTAAAAGATTTTCTGTCTGTCAAACACTCTTGAGGCAGCATGTTACCCTACGGCTGGGAACGGTCCCAAGCACCTTTCTGCAGCCTACTCTATTGCTCAAAACTTTCCAAGCTCACACATGGGCTCTGCCCTCAGAAAATGTTGTGAGACGAGGCAGGAACATAACAAGGTCAGGGTATTTCTTCAGCAGCCCAGCACAGCGCTTTGGGGACTGCATTTTCATGGAAACAACAGGCAAAGCCAAACCTCAAGCATTCCCCACTTTGGAAAAAACTAAATGGCTAAACCATAGCACCTAGCTACTGTTTAATTTCAAACCCATACCTTTGCTGTGGCCACTGACAATCCTGGAGAGGATTGACTTTAACTCCAGGCTTTGTAAAACATGGGATTAACTATTTCACATTAAAATGGATGCTACTGCTCCGCAAAGTCTGGCATGAGTGAGCCTCCTGGAGCTTTAAGGGACCAAGGCAATGGCTATTTTTAGAAGTAAAAGACAAAACTCTATATCAATGCATAGTAAGAAAGAGTTAATCATTTATTCACTCCCATTTCCCCATGATTGATAAATGACATACAAGCACTTGGGCAGATAAACTGCTAAGAAAGAGAAGTAGAAATACAATATTAAGAACATATTTATAATGACTATAAATATCTGATTCATTTTTTTTTTTAAACAAAAAAAAAAAAAGAAAAGAACAACAGTCAGTGTTGTATCCTTGACTAAACACTAACCAAGCCTGTACAAAATCAAAAGTGTAATCAAACACCAAACACAAGTCAGGTTCAGCCAAGAGATATCTGCAGTCTCAAGTACGGCAAGTCCCCCAGGGACTTGAGAGGTGGCAAGGGAAGCGTGAACAATGCCAGGAAGCACAGCGCTGTGTCCCAGGAGAGATCCACAGCATCCTGCAGTACCAGAAATCCAGTCCTCTCCTCTGCCTGCTTCGTATTCCAGACTACAGCATCTTCAGGACCGCAGAAACTGCAGGCCCGTAGCTGGGCCCTTATTTATCACTTTCTTTCTCAATAGCTGTCTTTCCTCCAGCAGCTGCTGCCTGAGGCCTGAGGGACAGACATCCCGCCCTACCCCCTCTTCCCAAAGGATAAGCAACCAGCTGAAACCCATTTGACCATGGCCTAAGGAATTGTCTACTCAATCAATTTGCCCTGTGTTATTACTGTGTTGAATAAGAGCAGCAGACTAACTATGATAAATTCTTAACTTAAATCTTTTCCACCAGCTCTTAGATTAAAAGGGAAAGACTGTTTCCCCCTCATTTTGAACAGGTGTTGAAACTTATCCATGTACTGATTCCTCTGTATCACTGATATGAACATATTTACAAACTGAAATGAAATAGTACTTCAATTAAGGATGGGAGCACTGAGCTCTAAATTTGTATCAAAGGTGATATTTTAGAAAAATTAAAAATTTCACTGCTATTTAAAAAAATAAACACCACCAGCATGAATGATCATAGAGTGGTTTGGGTTGGAAGGGACCTTAAAGATCACCAGGTTCCAACTCCCCTGCCCTGGGCATGGACACCTTCCACCAGACCAGGTCACTCAAAGCCCCATTCAATCTGGCCTTTAACACTTCCAGGGACGGGGCATCCACACCTTCTCTGGGCAACCTGTTCCAGTGCCTCATCACCCTCACAGTAAAGAATTTCTTCCTTATGTCTAATCTAAACCTACCCTCTTCCAATTTAAAGTAATTACCCCTTCTCCTATCACTACCTGCCCTTGTCAAAAGTCCCTTTCCAGCTTTCTTTTAGGGCCCCTGATAGCAGTGTAATACCTATACACACAGCTGGTATCCATTTGATCATTCCCAGAGTCAGAGATTAGGGAACTTCAGCTTTGCAAAGACACATGGCCACAGCCAAAAAGCATAGCCAGGCTGACAAAGCTTTCTAGATGGAGATTTAGCTGAGGTCTTGTTTCTTCTTGAGCTCACTTACAGCCTTCCCCTAGAGATGAAGGGGACCATGGGGTTCCCAGACCTAGTCCCATTCATTTGCACAGGCTGCTTTTCACCTTTTAGTTGATGTCTCTAGTAGAATGACCTAATGAGCTCTGTGACATCACTACACAAAGCAGCCATGTTGCTATTTCTGGGGGAATTTTTTATGTTATTAATACCTATTTCCAGCACATTTGCTCTCTGTTCATCACTCAGAGGAGAAGGACTTTCTCAAAACTTGGGTTATAGGGGTAGTATAGAAAGGATTCAAAGGCATAGACAACTGTCCTTCTACATCTACTTATTTCAACAAGGAAATGAAAAGGACACCAGGAGAAGGTCAGACTCTTTCACTATGAAAATACCTACCGGGCCCACTAAGAAGTTTTCCTAAAGGGATAAGACGTCACCAAATTGAGCTGATATCACAAAAGATCCAGAAGCACAGGAGCATTCCACATCCAAAGCCACTTGCTGCAGGGCAAGGGAGGGAACTTATAAATGATGTGGTTCTCTACTAACTCTCCCAGTAGACCCCTACATCCCGGCTATACAACACTAAAAAACAAAAGCCTTCCCAGCCAAAACAAAGGCCTACATGCAATGCCACACAGACTCACATAATTCTTTCTAATGTTCCACTACTGTTGTGTTGCTGTCTGGGAATTACCCTGCATCTTGAGCTCCAATCCTATTCTGGGCTTCAGCACACCAATTCAAGAAATCTCTGTCCATCGATTTTGGAGTTTTCAGATAAACTAACCATCAAAATTGTTTTCCAGCTTAGCTATAAACTATAATCTGAAATAAATTTTCCTATCTTTCTGGAAACGTTTCCAAGGATAAAGCAGACTATAAAAGTACATGCAAAGTTTGCACATTAGTGCATGGAGCTTCCAGGCTGCATTGTAAGTAGTTCAAGTTTTCAGGTTTTTCTTTTACCTCGTCAGATATGTGTCTTTCCAAGACACATAGGAATAAAGGGGAATGGTGGCTCACATAGGTGTCCTTATGCTAGTTCTAAAGTAGCAACTATGCATCCAATCAAAAGCATAGCCTCAATAAGGAAAAAAAAAAAAAATCATACATGTCTTATATATGTGGCAGTCATAGCTATGTGTTGCAGAAAAGACAGACACAGGACCCTTTTCACGCTGAGAAAGTTCAGCACCAGAAAGCTAAGTGTGCTTGGTAATGAAGCAAATCCTAGCTGCTTCTTTTTCTACTGTTCTAGATGCTTGGGATTTGGATACTTGCACTATGTCTGCTCAGCGCAGCAGAAGGTAAGCATATGGGGTTAGTATTTATATAGCTTTTCTATGCTGCTATATTTTGTGAAATATTATTCCACACTATGATGTTTAAAACTTACTGAGATTATATGGTTCACTTTCCTGTACAAGAATGGTGAGATGAGTGTGTGTGCGTGTTGTCTTTCCTCTTCTCCACACTGGAAATTCCACCCTTGAAGCACGCAAGAAATGCTGGAGTTATTTTTGCTATCTCAAAGCAAAGCTACTGCAAACCTAGGAATTTACTTGTATTCTTCTTTAGTGATGGAAATGGAGAAAAAGCTGGAGTTTAATGAGGTATAGCTTTATATTCAGCAGAAGCCACTGGTTTGTATGGTATAAGACTTCTGGTGTACAGTCTAGTCAGCTGTTCAGCAGAGTCTCAAGTTATCAGTGGTTATTTCCAATATCTTGGCTTGGTATCAGGAAAAACTCATCAGCTGTCTTTGCCTTAGGCAAAACACAGCTGGGCAAAGATACTCAAGGTATAGTATAGGATACTCATGGAGGAACTCCACTGAATACTTCATCAATGAGCAATAGGGTGGCAGCTATCCTTGGGGTAAACCGAGCCTTTCAAGATCTGAGAGAGAGAAACTCCTGGTCTGTGCTTTCTGTACACAGTAGGATTTTCAAGAAACCAAGAGACCTCCAGAGAATAGATGCTCTAAGTTATGACTAGAATGCTCCACTTCTTTGCTCATTCACGTATTATTGATCTGATCTGTGTCCTACAGGCAAAGAAGTTTGCTATGACAGGCTCGGATGTTTCTCAGATGATATACCATGGTCTGGGACTACGGAAAGACCAGTGCATAAGTTACCCTGGGATCCAAAAAAGATAGACATTCACTTCCTCTTGTACACAAGAGAAAATCCTTCTAACTTTCAAGTAAGAAGTATTGTGGTTTAAACATTAGTAAATCACATGCAAAAAAAGAATAAAAACCGACTCTAGCTGTGTTCCTGGAAAGTGTTAGAAATGGTCAAACCTCTTTATTCGAGATACAACCTTTTCTAGCTCCTTGGCAGCGTCTCTGGGGCAGAACTCTCATCCTCCTCCAGCCCTCACAAAGCAGCACTCCCCCGTGTTTTCTGTATGGCCACTGAAAAGTACTGGGAAACTGCATTTTAAAAATCATTGGCTAATTTTTTTTTTTTTCCACAGATAAGGTAAAAACACATTAAAAGTAAAGTCTTGGTTGCTCTAAAATATGTGGCAAAGCTTGCTTTGACTGGAGATACGTATCTTAAGCCATAGCCATGCAAGCACTTGCAGAGTTTTAACATTGCATAATTTTTAAACACCTGTACCAATAAGCATAGTTCAGGTCTTTGCAGTCTTGATAAACTGTTTAGAGAAAGCAGATTTAAATGTTTCTTAATTTAATATCTACAACAGGAGATCTCTGCAGTTGATGCCTCAACAATTGGGTACTCAAATTTTAAAGCAAGTAGGATAACCAGGTTTATCATACATGGATTTATAGATAACGGAGAAGAAAATTGGCTATCAGACATGTGCAAGGTAGGTACCACAGGGAAGTCCTCTCACTGTGAAGTTCCCTACTTTGCATTTATAAACGCATTCCTATAAACCGTTTTCTCTTTTTCTAACCAATTTCTCTCATGGTACTTGTAGTGATAGGAAGGGGCACAAAGGCCACATTTTCAAACTGTTAGCAACTTAAATATGTAGCTCTGCACCTTGAGGAAAAGCATGAGGTAAAATTCATTCAATTCTTCTCTTCAGTGAAGTGAGCAACAACAGGATTTGTCTCAATAAGTCTCTTTTTTCTTGGTTAAAAAAAAAAAAAAAACAAAAAAAACCAAAAAAAACCCAAAACACCAAAAAGAAACAAACCGTGGAGCAAGATACTACTTAGGAACGAGGGCAACTCCAGACTAATAGCCATTGCATCATGTCTCTCCAGACAAGAGACAGGCTTCTAGATGTGGCAAGTCCATCACAAAGGTATGGGCTGCCATGTGGGCGTTGGAGGCTGAGGACATGGGGCTGACCATTAACAGAAGGGATAAAGCTGTAGAAATGTACAGCCAGAAGGCACCTCAAGGGGATCATTTCGAGCAAAGCGTTCAATCTAGGACTTGTTACGAACAGTGAATGAAGTAAAGCACTCTGCTTTATCGATTTTTGCACTAATTCCCCAAGTTATTTCTTAATCCTGTCTCCATACAAAGTTGCAATTCCAGCTTGTGGGCTCCTCAAATCCTATAAACATGCTTTCTACTGCAGCTGTAGCTCATGAAAGCTACTAGTCATACAGCACATTGAGCAAAATGCCAGTTGATGTCATATAGCACTTTTAGGATAAGGTTTTTCAACTAACTATTCACACAACTGCAGTTTTGATTAAATTCTCTATTCCTGTTTTACTTGTGAGAAACGATGTGAAAGTCAACTAAAATCAAGATATTTCACATTTATTGCATTCCTGTTACCTACTTCCCTCTGATACTAGGTCAAAAGAAAATAAATTAAGTTTATTTTACAGTTTCTCATTAAAAAAAAAAATTATGTTGATTATCACTTATGAACATTAAGGAACAATTGTTGGATTTGCTAGTTAATAATTTGTGCAATATATCAGAGGCAGATTTATGTTTTTATAATTCCACTCCTAAAATAGAGATTTTTTTTTTTTCTAGAACCTCACAATCAACAAGTTAGCTCACATTTTACTTCAGCTAGTCCCTTAAATCCTTTTGATCAATTTTCACTAGGATGTAGAGACACGAGATAAATCTTTAAATTCTCTATTAGGCTGCCTACATTTCATCATAATATTCCAATTTATTTTTAAAAAAAATTATCTCAGTGAATCTTTTCAGTAAGGAGTGGAGCAAATAGAACTGTGAATGCATCAGCCCTCTTATGTGTACATTATTTACTTTCCTTCCTATTAAGTAATAATCCTATCTGCACATTTTTTTTTGCTACTTTTAAGATAGCCACAGATGCTTCTATTGCCTTTTCTGTCATTTGCCAATTATAACTTTTTTAGATGCTTTACAATATCTGAACATAAAGCAAAGAGGAATAAATATAACAAAGTTGCTAATGCAAAATACACTTAGCCAAACAGTACAGCTCAGAGGAAGAAAGCAAAGCTTCAGATTCTGTGGCAGACAATAAAGTATCTGCCTGTACATACATATTCCCAAATAAGGCCATATTTCTGAAATGAATATTCAGTGACACCAGCAATTTATGCATCCTCTCTTAAAAACACAGATACTCCCTTTCTTACAAATCTGTATCAGAAAAACACTCTCGATTTTTGTCATTTAAAAATGAGTTCTAATTGAATTTGAAATAAAGAAGTACTTTTAAATCACGTAAGTGAAACTATATACAAATAGAGCTCTTATTTAGCGTTGCATATGAAGTTTGATAAATTAAAAATTTCAGTGTTTATATTGTTTTTCCTTCTGCAAAAAAAATACTGCTATGGGTGTTTGAAATAATGGTGTGGCCATTACTACAGCACACCACTATTTCAGCATTGTGGGAGCACTCATACACCCATGTGCAGGCACGACCGCAAATACACGCTAAGGTTTTGCTTCTTAAAATGTTCTCATACAAATTCACGAAACATCTATGAGTTGAGCTGTAAATAAGCAACATGAATCAATTCCAGATTGTATTTACTGTGGGACTCTCTGTTTTTTGATTCTGTTTTACAAAACAGAGGATGCTTACTGTGGAAGATGTGAACTGCATCTGCGTGAACTGGAAAAAAGGCGCAAGATGTCAGTACACGCAGGCATCAAACAACGTCCGTGTTGTAGGCGCTGAAGTGGCTTATTTTATAAGTGTTCTTATGGTAAGAATCTTCTGCTTATAAAGCTATAGTCGTAATGCTGATTTCAGAGAAATACAAATCAGGAACTTTCATTAATGTGAATGTAACCAGGCGACAACATTTTCTTATACTCAGCAATTATTTTAGAAGTTGTACTGAAAAAAAAAGACCCTTTTTTATTTTTTAAAGTTAGAGAACTATGTCATAACAGCAGGGTTAGCCAGCTTAGGAATATGAAATGCTACAAGGCATCCCCATAGCATGGCCAAACAGTTATTCCATAGACGTTAACAGATGTAAAGAGATGTGTTTTTTTAAATATGCAGAAATAATGGGCACGGCAAACTGCCTTTTCACAGTGACAAAACCTACAAAACAACTCTGAAGAATGTCAGAAAACCAGCTGGCAGCCAGTAGTGGCTGGAGGAGAACAGTTCTCCAGTCAGCAACAGTACCTGGGGACAAAGAGCTCCCTCCCAGCTGCCTCCAGGGAAAGCCATAGTGCACAGCGCCTAAACCAACGAAAGCTGTGATGCTTGGTTTGAAGCCTTCTTTTAATCTAAGTGTTTTCAACATGCATTTCTTCCCTGTCAGAGAACTCTAAAGTACTCAAATGGATACTCTGAGGCTAGGAGTGCTCTCACCTGTATCTTGCCCTCTACATCTGCATTGCAGCCACTGAATCACTGCCCAAAAAGGCTGAAGGCATCTCTCCTCTCACGTCCTCCTGCACGTAGTGCCTGACCTGCCAGGTGTGACTAAGGGTTCCTGCCTGGCTGAATCCTGTAAGCCACATAAGCACCCTCTGAATCTCAATGGGTCTAGAAGCTAAAATGGATACAGAGCCTCTCAGGGCTCTGTTGACAGAGCTGTCTAGAGTTTCAAGAGCCTCCAAACAAGGGCAGCAGCTGAATAAGGAGTTTTGAAAAATCTATGTATTGGACACGAGTACCTAAACTGGCAAACAGATGCTGAAATCCGATAGGACTTCCTGGATCTGTAGTCAAAGTCGTTTTTCAGCGCCTTTTTACTCTTCCCTGTTGCTGATGAAAATAGATGTAATACTTTTTTCATATTGCTATTTTCTCAGGAAAAATATAAATACTCTCCAGCCAGTGTTCACATAATTGGCCACAGCCTTGGAGCACATGCGGCAGGTGAGGCTGGCAGGAGGCAGCCAGGGATCAGCAGAATTACCGGTAAGTCAGCGACTTCAGTCACAGCTCATACTAAAGACACCACTGCTTAACAAAACATTGCTGTTCATTTTCTCTTACGATTGTATCTGATTGTGGGCTGCAGTTTAATCAAGGGTAATTTGGGCAATATAGAACTTGGCCTCTTCTCACAGTACATGGAGGAGTGGTACCCTGGTAGGTGTGGGAAAACAGTCAGCATGATGATTATTTTGCTTGCATGTGTTTACACAGCAAAGGAAAGGCTCCATACAGCTAACAGAGCCGAAGGGCCCTGCAATACATCAGCTGACTTGCTCAGAGTCACAGACCAGCACCAGTTTGGAGCAGGATGGCAGCGATGCTCCAATATGATGGCATTGTGTTGTCACTGCTAAAAAACGAACTCACAATAACTAACACACAACCAGAACTAGGCTTAGCTGCCATGAATGTTTTCGTAATGATTTGTCCAACACTAATGTAATAAAACAGACCTGGAGAGTAATCCCTACCTTCCTTGTCCTAGTGCCTTTTCTCCTGCCATTTTCATCTTTCATTAAGCTGGCCTGTTATATAGCAGCACATCTGATGTACATCATCACCCACTGCTTGCATTCTAGAACCAGTACAACAGCAAGCAGTTAGTTATTTTGTACTGTAGTTTTGCTAACAACTATAGTTTTCCAGAAAAGGATGGATCAAACCTGATGTTTCAGCAGCAGTAGGCTAACCTTCCTGATACATCACCCATTATTACCTTGCTTTGCTATGTCTGCATAACCTTTTCACCTATTAATTACTGTTAATGTATTCCAAATTATCCTTTTTATTTATTTATTTCCAGCAAATTTTCTGAAGTTTCATTTCTTCACTTAACTACTGATACACTTTGTATTTCTTTGGCAGCAAGAATTGAGTCACGTAGGATTGCACTGTCTGTCCAGATTCAAGCAGACTTACTAAGAAAGTGCACTCATACTTAAAGAAACAGTCAGATTTGAACTAAATCCTCTTTTTCTTTCTGAGGGAGATAACAGGCACTACGTTTATACAACCTGTATTAATTTGAACTACATGAGCTCACTCTTACTTTCCAGATAACATCAGAGTTGTCCGATCAGAAAGCTCTGCCACATCTTCACTATATTCCTAAGTAATAGTCTGTCCCTTTTAAGCGCTCTTGCATTTCTGAGTTTAGATATTTTTAAGGAACATGATGTTGTTCTCTTATTTTCGCTCAGCTGTACTGATTCAGGTTTCGCCTCGCCAGCACTGAATTGCTCTGTTGTGAGTTACACACTCTACGCTCTGAGAAAGTGAGGAAGCCTCTTGGTACTGCTGAGCCAGGTTTTCCTGTTCAGTTCTTTCAGAGAAGGCATTTTTATTCTGGATTGTTTTATAGTCGTCCACAAGTCGCTCTGAATACGCAGACTCTGGACATCCTCCACCGGTCCCATAAATCGTGCCTGTGTCTCACAAGCTATGATCAAGCCTCTCTGATTGTTGCCCAGAAGCATTTTCATCTTTCCTTTGATCCAACAGCAAGTTTCAATTTTTCAGCATCCTTTAGCTTGCAATCACACTAGCTGAGAGCAAATGACTCTTGAAGGAACCATTTGCAACACTGCAAGACTTAAATGATGAAAATGCGTATGAACGAGAGGCAAGGCGAAGCTCTGTGGAGGCGCAGGCTGTCTCAGCCCTCTGCCCACAGCAGGGGCACCGGTGCCACACAGCCACCGCACAACCACTTGCCCTATCCCTGCACTACTCTCATCTTTCTTAAATTGCTTAACTGACTCTTTAAAAAAAAGCAAATGGCAAATAGGCATATTCATTATTATTCATAATTCATTTCTAAAAAAGATATTCCAGAGACCTCACAAAGCAGAGACGCCACTGAGTATTTTAAAACCTCCAATACTCTCCCAGAAAACAAAACTGAAAAGAGGCATTATCAGCTAAACCTGTCATCAAACCAATCCTTTCTCAAAATACAAGTAACTCACCCTGCAGTCTGCAATCTTTAGCAATTTTTTAACATATTCAGCACTTCCAGAGTTTAAAGCTCTGGGCTTGATCTCTTTATTCACCATGCAGGCGGCACCAAGGGCAGTATGCATTAAGCAGAGTGACCTTTCATACACAAAAGAAAATTTTGGATATTATTAACACAGCCCTTTTCAATTGTTACTTTTCCTCAGGGATTTCAGGCATGGTGAACCTTGGACTAATAGTCCACAAAATTCAGTCTAAAAGCAAAACCAAATCTGCTGCCCAGGGACAACAAGAGATGCAAGCATAAGGTAGCGGAAATTGTGCAATTTGCAAGACTTCACAAGCTCCTGAAATTGCTGCAGCAATTTGGGAAGCAAATGAATTCTGTTTTCTGCTACGATCAAAGGCAAAGACCATAACTTCAAAACTGGATGTTTTTCCATAACTTCAAAACTGGATGTTTTTCCAAAATCTAACTGGAAGTAGGCAGGCTGATTTTGGCACCTCTCAGCACATGGGGTGCTATCAGCATCAATTCTTGTTTGAGTACTTTTGAACAAGACCAGGCAGATAAATCAGTTATATGGGATACAGACACAGCAACCTCAATTTGAGGAACATTATTAAAGGGAAGTTAATCCTTTTTTTTTTTTTTTTTTCCAAAAAAAAAAAGGTTGTATACAAACATTGGGACTCAATATTGATGTAAATTGGTAAAATTTAATACGCTTCACACAGGTAACTTTCTCCTTCCTGGGAGAAAAGCCACTTGATAAGAGAAAGCATGCATCATCATTTTATTAATGCTATATACTATATATATTATATACTACTTAGGTATAAGGAATCATAGGCAGCTATAGATGTGATATTCATTATATACAGCTATTGTGTTACATAAAATGATATATCTCTTTATCTATACATAACACTAGCCTTTTTCTTTCAGGACTGGATCCTGCTCAACCTTATTTTCAAGGCACTCCCATTCTAGTCAGACTGGATAAATCTGATGCAGAGTTTGTTGATGTTATCCACACAGATTCAGCTCCCACAATCCCCTACTTAGGTGAGTATTCAATTCACTGGTCACTAACACCTTATATCCTAAAATACTGAGCACAGGCAAACTTCAAGGCAGCAGCTACAGGTACGAGAGAACATTAATTTAAAATGTGCTTACCTCTGCTTTAAATGCTTCAGGTTTTGGCATGACCACAGCTATAGGACATCTTGACTTTTTTCCAAACGGAGGAAAGCAAATGCCAGGGTGTGGGAAGAACCCTGTTTCACAAATTGTGGATCTTGATGGCATCTGGGAAGGTACGTTGATTACATTACAAATTCAGAGGAAGGTTACCCTCAAAATGTAACAACTTAACTTCTCTTAATTCAGGTGTTTTGTGTTAGCTTTTGGGTGTGTCCACCAGCAAAGGCAGCTGCAGAGTGCAGTGAAACCGTTAATATGCTCAAAATGCACCATTTTCCAGAGCCTGTTCAAAAAATAAACAAATGAGTTTGCCTCTGGAAAATATGCCTCCTATAAAGTATCTGATAGCAGAAACAAAAGTTACTGAAACTGTGCCAAAAATTTTGAAGGGTTTGTAACAACACCTTCCACTGTGCTTCTATTTAGTTGCCCAGCAGCAGTGCTGGGTAGAGCAGGGCAATGATGCTCACAGCTACTTCTGCTAGGGTACCTTCAGCTGCAACTCTTCTGAGATAGAGCAATTAATTTAATTTGTTTTTTAATTACCTATTACAATCTGGGCTGCATTAAAGCAATGTCATTGTGTCTGTTTTTAGTCAGCTAAAAAAAAGAGGGGCACCTAGCTGCTGAAATATACTCTTCTTTGTTGATCTACATGGTTCTAATAAAAGCTCTAAGTATTAGAAAATTTCTATGTGTCTTTACAAAGTTAAATTACATATAACTTTAAAAAAACAAACCAAGGTTTCTGCTGCAGAGATTTTTCAGTATACTATCTGAGCTTTTTCTTACATTACTGCAAGCACCTTAAACTCTGGGAATCCATTAACTTATTTGTGATAACTAGCCCTTTTCTCCAGGTTTTATTCAATGCAGCTGGAGGCATTACTTTTTCTTTCTTTTTTTTTTTTTTTGATAGAGTAAACTTGTTATCAATAATGGGGAATTAAAGTACAAAGAAACAACTGTGTTGTATATGATCTTCTTTTTAACCTAAAGTCAGAAAAATAAAGGCAACACAAAGGAAAAGAATATATTCATTATTTTAATTTTAAGCGTCTCCCTTCCTTAAGCATCTCCCAAATAATAATAATTTTGTTTTGAAATCCTCAGCTGGAGCAAATCAGCACTGCCCTAGGAAGTTCACTGTTAAATACTTTTCATTTGGTTTTCCTTTGTTATGGTAATAGAACGGTTGCCTACAAAAGACCTGCTTCATGCAGTTCTCATTTCTATTGTGAAACTCGGTCAGATCTCTTGAATGAGTGTTTGCGAGGGAAGGGGAAGGCATGGGCTGGGCTGAGCTGCGCAGTCGGGCTCCACAAAGCATTTTGAGTTTGTGTTTTATACCCGTTGAGGCAGTGACATTCCTTGTAGCATCAATTCATAGCAAAAGCAAGCTTCAAACCTTATGTTTGATGCTCCGCAAATTGTGAAGAGGCTTTTGAGGAGGAATGAGACATCCCAAGGACACGGCAAGGGCTGTGCCAGTATCTTCCTTCAAATGGTAACAGAAAGAAAGAACTAACCCAGGAGCATGTTTTCACAGGAACTCGGGACTTTGTGGCTTGCAATCATTTGCGGAGTTACAAGTACTACTCTGACAGCATTATCTACCCTGATGGATTTCTAGGCTATTCTTGTGCTTCATATGATGTTTTTGATACAGTAAGTATTTCTCAGAGCCTCACGATGGATCATATAGTAGCTCTTATCTATACAACTGAAATTCAATTTATTTATGCTAGCTTGCACCCAACGAGTGCATCTGTAAGAGAAGCAAATGTCAGACGTTCTGAAGTATTCTAGCTCATGCGGCTGACATGGGTTCAAGTAGGAAAAGGCAACAACAAAACAGGGAGAGCCCTGGTTCTGTGCTGATGTGACAGTCCTGAGGTGCTACTGGAGCTAGTGTGGCTTCCCCAGGCCTGCTCTGCTGCATCAAACTGGGGAACAGGTAAGGAGGAGAGCCTGCCCCCATAATCACAAAATGCATTTATCAAACAGCAAGGAGTGGGATCCCATACTGTGAGCAGGTGAGCTTTCAAACACAGCTTAAATGTCATCTTTTCAAAACAACAACTTAAATAATATGTGATGACCTGATGGGTCAGTCCATTATCAAAGTACTCTGGTGACGTAAGATGGCCTCAAGGACAAAGTGCAATGCTTTATGGACTAGGTCAGGAAGCCCTTCCCTGTCCCAGACTAGGAGATGGTGAACTACAGCCTAAGAGTAGCAGGGGGTTAATGGGCTTGTCATATCCTACAGGAGATATAAACTTATATGGTGCTTAGAATGGCCTTTATATGTTCTGAGCAGGTGACAGAGATCACAATTCTCAGATCAGTTCGGGAGAAGATGACTTCTGTCACCATAGTAGAAAACAGTACAAAAATGAGCTTTGTTTTCAAGACAAAGCTTTTCTTGAGCCAACATGAAGGTATAAGGAGACATCATTCTTTCTCATTGGTTGTTGGGAAGGACACCTCCTCCTTCCTTCTCCAGTTCAAGACTACTCAGGAATGTCACTGGTGTGGCTGCACTGAACTAAATGGTATGAGAAAAAAACATAGAGCCCTGAAAAACCAGAGCCTTTGAGAAAGTTGGCATGCTTATATGATATTTCTCAAGTCACAGAAAGGGTTACTTGAAATTTGTTGCTGCTGTGATACAGGGCCAATTAGGTGAGTATGTTAAAAATAAGTTCTATGAGTAATTTTTTTTTTCTTGGCTGACTTGATAATTTTATTAATAGATACATTTGTTTTTACTAGGAAAACTGTTTCCCATGCCCGAAAGAGGGATGCCCGAATATGGGTCACTTTGCAGATAAATTCAAAGGCAAAATAAAAAATGATTTTGTAAAACTTTACCTGAATACTGGAGAGGCCAAGGATTTTGCTCGTGAGTTTCAATTGCTATCTATCCACTGCTATCTATTCCTTGCAGACAAATCTTTTTATTTTCCTATTTTACAATTAATTTTAGCAGATGAACAGACCTCATAGAAGTGCAATGGCTCTTCAGTCCTTCATGCCTTTTCCTCTTTGGCTGGGCCCTCCAGTACAAGAAAGATGTTGACAAACTATAGAGTCCAGTGGAGGCCACTGAGATGTTTAGTGGGCTGCACTACAAGGTGCATGGAGAAAGGAGGATATGTACTGCACAGAAGTTGCAAGAAGGGAATTTTTTTTCTAAATACTATGAAAATTACTGTCACAATGACAATGATTAAATGCAGGAAGAGAGGTCTAGAGAGGCTGTGAAATCTCTGTCTTTGGAGGTGTTCAAAATTCAGTTTGACAAAGGTCAAGAGCAAGCCGATCACAGCTGGCCTTGCTTTGAGAAGTGGATGGACCGGAAGACCTCCTTTGCAACCTAGTTTATTCTAAATGTCACCGCAGATGGTTCTTCTTTTGCCTTTGTAAACAAGAATCAGAGGGAGAAGAGCTGCTTTTGCAAATTGTGTTCTAAAAGAAAGTTCACACACACAAAAATTACTTTCCTTCAACTTCAGAACGTTTTTTACACTGCTTATATTCTGGTATGCATCAGTATTTATAGAATCATAGGATGGTTTGGGTTGGAAGGGACCTTTAAATGTCATCCAGTCCAACCGCGCTGGAAGGAGCAGGGACATCCCCAACCACATCAGGTTGCTCAGAGCCCTGTCCAGCCTGGCCTTGAATGTTTCCAGGGATGGGGCATCCACCACCTCTCTGGGCAACCCGTGCCAGTGTTCTACCACCCTGACTGTAAAAAATGTTTTGGTTTTTTTTTCTCCCCCCCCCCCCCGAAAATAACACAAATATCTACCCATTGATCTCATTAAGATATAATGACAGATCTGATTCACTGGTGTTTTGTATTTGTTTTGTACTGTTATAACCCAAGGAAGATCAGAGAGCACCAAGATTAGGGTGTGAGAGAGCACTGTGTCAACCCCTTCAGTCCAGACAACCTGCAATGTAGCCTTGAGCTGAAAGTGAAAGGCTTTTGCTTTCAAATACACTGTACAGACCAAAAAACCAACACCTGATATTTTGAAGACTGTTTCTTCCTGCATACAATTTAACTTACTGTGTTTCTTCTCTAGTTTGGAGGTACAAAGTAACCGTGACACTTTCTGGAAGGAGTAAAGTTAGAGGATATGTAAATATTGCCCTGTACGGAAGCGGTGGGAACACAAGGCAGCATCAGATCATTGAGTAAGTTCAAACTTCAACAGAAAAGAAGCTTCAATTCTAGAATGTTTATTTCATATTTTCAATTAATGTTTCTATTTAAATTGGTCCTATTTGGCAGATCACATTCTAACCCCAGATACAGCTCCCTGATATAAATGCAGTGACAATTCACTCACTCTGGATTTGAAGGCAGAAGTTTAGAATGCAGGATTATAAAATGTTAGAATTTGGTGTCATTTGTTTACTGTACCACCAAGGTCTTGCTGGACTTACACTAGCAGAGTGCTGATCTCTTTGTCTTTCATAGGCTTGTAAAATGTTGCAGCTAAAGCTACCTCATGATTTACTACTACTTTTTGTGGCTCATAACTTCACCTGCTTACACTGAAGCTGCTTGCTTGCCTCATATTTTTGTTTATTTGCATGTCTCAACTTCATAGAGCAGGGGTAAATTTAAGAAAGCAGCCCTTCACCTTCAGAGTATGGGGGTGGGAGGGGACAAAGGAGAGCATCAGAGCAGCACTGGCTCGCATTCAGTGAGATGGAGTAGCTGATGCCATTACCAGTCTCAGACTGCTGCCATTTAGAGCTTGATATATTGATGCAATGCGAAATAAGTAGCCAGATTATAAACTATGGTTACCCAAGAGCAGATGCACATTTGACTCTGCCACGGTGCTGCAAGTGTGGAAAGATCCAGGCTGAGCAGCTGGTGGATGATCCTTTTGGCCATCCCCCAAAAAATCCAACATCTGTATCACATAAATTAACTAACATTAAGTGAAAATTTTATTTACATGCAAAAAAACCCTGCCTGCATAAGCAACAGAGCAAGCTCTACCTTTTCCACTGGGTTTGCCCTGTAACTGGGTCTTCATTTTGAAGAGTAACTGCAGCACATCAGGCCTACCTTGCCTTTCTGACAAACACTGATTTGGATTTAATTACATTGGAAACTTGGCCATAACATTGTTACCAATTTATAAGCTAAATTTTGTCTCTCTGCTATCTTTCTACTCATTTGCTATCACAGTCAATCAATTGACAAAACTAGTAATTCATATTAAATGCCAGCATGCCTCACATCCATAAAATGTTACTTTTCACAGGGGAGCCCTCCAACCAGACAACACTTACACAAGCTTCGTTGATGCAGAAGTTAACGTTGGAACAGTTACAAAGGTTAAATTTCTTTGGAATAACAACATCTTAAATCCAACTTTTCCTAAACTAGGAGCTGCAACTATCACAGTACAGTCTGGAGAAAATGGAAAAGAGTAAGTACATCCATTGTGAAAATCTTGAAAGTTACTTGGGAGGACAGGTGACAAAATTATATGTGGTCTAAAAGCATTTTCACAAGAAAAGCTATTTAAAGCATTCAAAGACTCAAGAAAACCTTTTATTTCCTTCCTTTCAAGACACTGTTCATCCATAGTTCAATTCACTACTACTTCAACTCTTTGCCTTAAATAACTTCAAAGAAAAACTTATGAATATTTCCAGACTTCAGAAGAGCAAACTTCCTGTATAACCCTTTGGGTGAGAAAAATTAGCAGTGGCTTGGATTATCAGCATCGTTCTTTCCAAGCTCCTACTATTCACAAGAACTGGTTATCTGTGTCTGAGCTTGCGTTAGGCTGTCTGATTCGCTGGCAGCTGGAACCAGCAGTTTTCCATTTATATTGATCATCCCTGAGATCATAATCAAGAAAAGAGAACGGTGATAAGCCGCCTGTCCTTACAATAAGCAAGTCTAATAGTTGGAAGCTGTGCCTAAAAGGCTTCATCTAAAGTTCAGGGAAACAGGCTACAACTGATTCTCTCGACTTTGTTGAATACGAATGCTCAGATTATAGAAGAATGATTTACTGGACCAGTTTTACTTGTTTTCCTGAACTTTTTAAAACAAATTCCCTCATTTTCTTGATCAGTTCAATCAGTGTTTGAGTATCTAGAGGAGGAGGGTACAGTATATGTTTTAGACCCATATACAAATTCATTGTTAAAATGCCATTGGTTAAAAAGCAACATGGGAGTTGGAAACAGTTTCAAGCAAAGGAAAATGATCACAGCCCAGCAGCATTACCTTTAGGCAGAGCTCCTAAGACCAGTTGTAGTTCCTGTTCACCAAAGCGCGCTGCTGATGAAGTCTATTCCTGTAGAAATGCACTCACTTGTTGCAATAACGACAGGACCCTCATGGATGGTGAACCGGAGACCCTTTATTGTCCGGCAGCATAAGTCTTTTATAAGTTTTCTAAGTTATACACGAAGTGCACGCACCTGATCATCTAATTCGATTGGTAGCAATATACTGTTCACGTGCCTCATGCATCATTTGGATTGGTTATAGATTTTTAGTTGTCTTTACTATTTTTGCCTTTGGTATTTACTTATCTTGTTCTCATTGCTGTTTTTTGTTATTGAGCAAGTGGTGTTCAAGGACATAGCTCAAATTCTTTAATATCAGACAGCTGTGCTACCCTCTCTGTTCCCACACTCACTCTTCTATCAACTCATTCCCTTTGCATAACTAGTTGTGATCATCTACATGGTGATGGTACCAAAAAATCTGGGAAAAAAAAAAAAAACAAACCTATAAAACAAAAGGAAGGCAGGTAGTCCACCAGAACGAATATAGTCCATCACTACTTTCCCCAGCAGTAATATTTCAAATTTAGGAGCTCAAAGTGTTGTATTCAGCTGTGTCAAATGACAAATCAGGTTGACTTATATTAAAAGAAATCCACTTGTATAATCTCGACAAATCTTGACAACTCAAGGTACTCATATATTTTTGTTTTCTTCAGATTCCGTTTCTGTGGTTCCGAGACGGTGAGGGAGGATGTTCTGCAAACTCTTACTGCTTGCTAACAGCATTTATGGATGCACAAAATCTTGCTACCAATAAAAGCTAGTCATACGTAAAAACCTAGAATCTACAGTCACTGCAGTTACAATACTGGCGATGTGTGTTGGGGGTTTTTTGCTGGTTTAGGGGGAAGGGGTGTGTATCTATGGGTACCTGTCTACAGATAGAACTTTTAGAGCAGCTTTAGGAGTGAATGAGCCAAAGCCCATTGAAAACTTCCCCTGATTTCAGCCTGTTTAAGAATAATTTCAAAGTGAAGGCTAAGCTGGGAAATAGTGTGAAATACAGATCAAACAGAGACAGGAGGGTGAGCAGTTATAAAATGAGGCTAGAAGTTTAATTTTAATTACCTGCGAGAGATGGAACAGTGAACATGATGGAGAATTGATAACATGTTTTGGTGTGTAAGCTTGGACCATGTGATCTGGACAGAATTCATTAGAGAAAGCTGCAAGCAAACTTCAAATGTTAGTGAAGTTTCACTAACATGCTTATAATCACCACAGTCACCAAAGTGTCCTGAAATCCCATATGCTGGCCTTCAGCCTTGAACAAAATTCTCAGATGATGGAGTCCAGTCATAAAACAGCTAATGCAATGAGGGAGTCACTTCTTTTTCTGCTTTTTGATAAACACATTCATCTGAAGTGTGGCTAGTTCACAAATTCATTCCTGTCCCTACATAATCCTGTCTCAGCTTCTTCAGCCTGCTGCTGGAGAAGTGGTCTGCTTCTCCTCTGCTCCCAGAGGAACACCATCCTCCCTGAAAAACCCACAGAACTGCTAGGGACTGGAGATACCACTCCTTGGGACCTCTCTTTTCAGCAGTTTCTGACGATACCACTTTTATCTTCCCCTCACTACATTGCTTCCCTCCCTGTATAGCTTCTCGCGGCAGCAGCAAGTGCAGAAATGCGCACAGAAGAGAAGTTTTCTTCATGTGTTTTCTTCCCAGCCTACACTGTCCGTGAGGGGTATAAGCTAACATTTTGGCTCCAGTTTTTCCCATCTGTGGTCAGCTTTATAGTGGTAGAGTAAGAGAGTAAGGCTTAGTAAGTTCAAGGATGTGAATTGTTTGTCATGTATCAGGCTGTGGTTTGTCCAGTTTTGGGTTGCTCCTGCAAAGCCTTCCTCGGCTCTCTGCAGCTGCACGGCCGCGGGAGGCAGAGGATGCAGCCGCAGGACTCTACACACTTTCACACTTCATTCATGTCATCCAGTCCAAGGAGGAACACACATCCCCTCTCCAGGGAGATAAATGGTTATGGGTTTACCCAAAGGAGACACAGCCATAGACACCGGAGTCTTCACCTGATGTTGAGTTTCCATGTTCCTCGTGTCCTTTGACATCGCCTCCTTCCTTCTGCCTTGACTATTTGCTTCTTCTAGAATTTGGCTTCCTGATCTCAGTACCTCCTGCTGAGGAAACCTCAACAGGGTTATTAACTTCCTAACACTGCAGAAGAGTTTCTCCTTTGTCTTTTGTTCCATTACCTTAGTACAAGCAGATTCTTGCCTACACAATTGTTTTGACAGTCATGATATTCTCTGCATTATCCTTTGCCATAGCCACTTCAGCAGCCCATGTAATTTTACAAACACCTAACAGAATCAAGACGTTAAAGCTGACAATAGCATAATAAAAAAAAAAAAAAATCTCCTTTTAATAATGAACTGGAGCTGCCGTCATCTTGTTTTAGCAGAGTAAAATCTCTCTCCCCCCCTCCTGAACACTTTACAAAGCTATTACATAAAATGCAATGTTAAATGAACAACAAATTACTTTCCCTTTAGCTAGCTTTTAATGCTAATGGTGCTATTTATTCCTGACCTTTTGAAATATTAGATTTTTTAAATGACAACATAAAAAGAATTCTTGTTTGAAAACGCAAGCGACTTTAAACCACATGTTATTACTTGTAAGTATAGCGTGCGCATGCATCATTCATTTCAGTGTCCCATTTGTGGCTAATTGGTATATATTTCAGTTGACACATATTGTTCTCCCGCAAACGTGTCAAATTCCTTAATGATGTCGGTGACAAAAGCATAGTGCTTGAGATATATAAATTACGCTCTTTACCATATAATTGTTTTTATCTATTGGGAATGCTATTTGTGACAAATAATGTTCAAAAATACATGCTAAATTGATTATTTTTTTAAACTTTAATATCACACCATTCATGGCAAGTCTTTGATTGAATCTTTAAATGCAGAAATGTTTTGATTTTTATCTGCATCTTTTCATAGCTTTTGAAAAGCTCACTTTATTTATTAAAGGAAGAGTAGTACAGTGCAGATCTTAAAATATATCTTTTGTTATCAGCATAAGAAAATAAATGGGCTGTAATTGTAGATATGGAATAAGTAATTTGGTGAACAACGCTTTGTGCTGTAGTTTAGGTTTTATAATTCCTGCCAGAAATTACTATTATTTTGTTGGTGGGCAGCATTGCAATCAGAATTTTAAATACAGGAGCAACTTGGGGCACATGTTTTCATTTCATTTTAGATTGCCATGTGCAACATATTTCTCTCTTATATTACAAATCATCCGAGAACAATAAAAAAAATTGAAGATTTCACGTGACTCTAATTATTACTGAGATATAGCAGTGCTCATTGTTGTCTTTAGACAATGCTGTCTATAGTGATTACTTTGCTCCATAAATCAGTAGGATAATGAGGTTCTATCTTTCAAGAAATAGTTCAGCGTATCTTAATTTGGCATTGATGAATTCTCCTTCCTGAACCTCTTGAGGTTTTTTTTAATCTAGTTTGTCATATTAGAGCTTTCATCACCTAGCCACAGCTGACAGTGTTTATGTACGTGTATTTATTTCCATACCTTCCTGGGATGTCTCCTCAGAGGCTGCAAATAGGAATTTTATTATGTTATGCCTGAAGGTTATTTTGTTCTTAATTTGAATATAAATCACAAGATATTTTGCCACACCCTCATACTTCAGAAATATGTACTCTGCACAGTTGTTTAATTGTGAAAAAAACAAGTTTAAACCTGTTAAAATCTTGCTACTTTTAAAAATTGGAGACAGTTTATTTGACAAAAGAGATATTTACTTGAAGAAAATACCATAATTTGCAAAAAAAAAATACATATGTTCAGACAGACTCCCATTTTTTCCTCTGCAAACCCTCTCAAATTTGCAGACAATGAAAGGGTAAAATGCATTAGTGTTTTTAATCAGTCAAAACAGAAGGCTTCAGTAGGGGGCAGAGGAAGAAAGGAGAAGGTCGATGCGATGCTCCCACAGCTCTAAATGAAAAAATACTAATAGTGGCCTACATGTCACTTCTAAATTGTGCCTGTTTACAAACAGAAACAAGAAGCAAAGTACTCTTTAAATTAGTCTAAATGTTGCATTCAGTTACACAATAACAACTGAGTGGCTATTACATTGCTAGCATATTGAAGACACGTATTATGTGAGACCCAAAGACAAAAGTTGCATTCAAGTCCCTCTTGTGCTATGGCCCATGTAATTATTGTTGCAGTACATGTCCCATGAAAAATCTTACCTTTAATTGCATTAAGTGGCTAATTGCTTCACATCAAACCAATTAAGGAGGTGAAGGTGAAAAAAAAGGGGATCTAAACCTCCAAAACAATGCACTTTTTCGCCTAACAATTCACATTATTATAATTTTGCATATAATTTTAGACAAACATAAGTCTCACTTGATCTCATTAAAAATAACAACAATGAACACTGGCGGCTTGGGTGCCTCATTTAGGGTTTCTAGTTTCAGAGTCTGGATTCCCCTGGGAGCGCTGATTATCCTCTTTGGAAAGTGAGGTCTCCCCTGAGAGAGATACCATTTCTGGCTCAGAAGATGTTCTTCACGGAGGAGAAATACAGTCATCACCTCAGTTACATGGAATGCAAAACACACAGTGAGCATGTGCATGTCTTGCCTCAGATGATGAAGAGCAGAAGCCATCCCCTTCTTCTCTGAACACCAAGCACTGTGTTTGCTGACTGCAGCCTGAGTTGGGCTACTGAAACTTCCAAAGGAGCTGCTTCAAAAAACCCTCAAAACTCTTGGTTTAGAATGACAACCTTTTCCTGACTGTCCTTAATTCCTTACTCAAACACCAACCATCTCTAATTTGATGAGAGAATAAAAATCAACAGAAGGGAAGTGTGAAAACAGTTCTCCACAACCTTCAGCCCTCACCAAGGCCGCTGTCAGTCCCTTGGGAGGGTCTGTGGCCTGACCTTACGTCTCTCTCCAATGTTTCTCATCTTCCCTTTGCTTGCAGTTCAGAAACTGGTGCCATCTGACCATTTTATACCCCTGTAGAGGCACTGTAAATTCACCAGGGAGTCAGAGAGGAGGATGCATTTGGTCCTTCTGCACCCTCACTCCGCATTCATCCATCTCCAAAACCATGTCTCCCACAGAGGAGGGAGGATTTGGGCAAGTAGTCTTTCCCACTTCATTAAAGAGACACTGTAGGTCCTTAAGCCTTTGCTTTAATTCAAAAAGGAGTCAAAATGTCTTCGCTGGGTCAGGAAAATCAGCCTCTCAGCTCCTCCCATTGAACCTAAATTACAGTGGCTGTGACAGAAAGGACATTGAAGGGCAGTTCATGGCAGCAATGTGCCATTCCTTGCTGGGTCTGAAGGGACAGCAACATGGCAACAGAAAGGGCATATTTTTGTTGCAAAGGACAATTGTAGGGTATTAACAACTTCTTTTTAACCAAGGAAAATGTTAAAAGTGAAGAGAAAAGTGACTGCACTAAAGAATAATTCTCCTTTTGACCCATAGAGAAAGAGGTGCCTAATGAAAATATATGATCACGGACAGAGTGAAGATAACTGTCTGATCAGATAATGGAATTGTTTTCAGTGATAAGAATGAATCTATTACTAATGCAAATAACGATAATAATTATAATTTGCAATACAGTAAAAATCACCTAGTCTACCTCCTCCTCTGACAGGAGACTGTATAATAAATTATAGGCTGAGAAAAAAAAAAATTCAAAGGGATAAAGGTTAAAAGATTAAAAAAAATTCTGAAACTTAAATGCTTAACAGGGAAGTCAAGACCTGAAAGCAGAAATTGGTGCTATTAAATAAAGCAATTGTGAAGAATGAGATATTATGGAATTGATTAACAAACCAGAAACCAAACGTTTCCTTATATCACTACCTCTTGTCACAGATTTCGATAATTTTGAAAGAACAAAAAATTAAGGCTTGGCGTATAACAAGAAAATTAATTATTTAAATGTAGGTTAATATGCTAATAGTACTCTGGGAAGATGAACATAACTTAACAGACAAAAAGCCCCCAGAAGGGTTCAGTAAATTTGGAGAGTTACACCAGTTGTTTTTGCATTGCTTTGGTATCTGAAACAGGCCCAGCTGTTGCATCACGCCCAACCAGGCTGTCTGCAGACCGCTTGTATCTATAGGGCAGATCTTTTGGGGTTCTCTGGGCACAGTGAGAGTCTCATACCAATCTCATCAACTTCTTTGTTCATATGAGGGCTTTTGGGTGTGGAGACAATGTGAAAAACGCTTCATTTCACCTCTGTGGAGGAGTAGAACAGGGCAGAGAAAACAAATCTTGTGTTACAGAGTTTGCACTACAGTGAGCTGGTTTGTTGTTTACGGTAATTCTGCTTTCTCCACCAGTTAAGCAGAGAGGAAACAGAGCTTCATAGGGCTTACCGTACACTGCTGGCATCACACATCATATAGGTTTAGGTGATGGAGCGTTGGGAATCTACTAAGAGAGCATGAGATTCTTGCACATCCATCAATTCAGAATAAAATAGCAATTAAGTGACCGAGTCTAAAGCATTGTCTTCCAATGCTCTTCATTTAAATCCTTGTTTTCCAAAGCACAGTATGCCCTGTAACAGCCACATAAAAGAAGCCAGGGATTTTAATGACAGGGGATGTGTAAGGGAAACTTAAAGACCAGAAGTGCTGACACCTAGTCAAAAGTAGGGATGACTACCAGATTAAATTAGTTCTTAACCACAGAGTGGAGCCCGGTTTTCTGCAGTTGGAGTATTTTATCGCATTTTAAATTCACAGTTAAAAGCTTAATGTATCCTGTCTAAACTTCCCCAGTAAGTCATTCAGGAAGTTAGAGATTTCTCATCCCCTTTGAAGTTTTTCATTGCAGCATTTTTCATGTAGCTGAAAAGCTCAACACACTTCAGGTCAGTAAAGCACAAGTACTTTACCAGAACTTCCACAGTATAGGAGTTAAGGAAAATGCTTTAAAAATGAAAATTCTAAAAGCAAATTGGGTGCAAAACTCACAGTATGTTTCATAACCATGATTTGAGGTTACCTCATAAGTGCAATTTATCAAAAACACACCCAGCTAATATAATATTAACTACTGCAATAAGTTCCTAAGGTTTAAACACGCACCCCTCAGATTGCACACAAGAAGGCCTTTAATCAATGTTTGCAAAAGTCAATGTTTGCAAAAGTCAAAAACACGACGCACCTCAGCTACTCACATCATATTTCACTGTTTGTTGATGCTTTGCCAGGGCTTTCCATTTCATAGTGGACATTATCTTGTGCACAACACAAGTCCTCCATGTGTGTGCACGCAGAACAACTTCGGCATTGGTTTCCAAAAGCCCTTCCAGCAACAAGATGTTTATCTGCAAGAAACCAGCAGCCACTGTTTAATCCTCAAAGCTGCCAAGACAGCCGTAAAAAAAAGATCACAGGTCTACAAAATGTGATTGAAAGCCCTGAGGTTTAATCAGAGAATTAGGTTCAGGGCAAGCATGAGTCTAGTCTTCAGATATGTCAAAAGCTGTCAGAAGGAGGAATGGGACAAAATGTTCCTGTGTTCTCTAAGGGTAGGAGAGCCACAGAGTCAGAGTTGACATTATGTAAAATTTTAGAAAGGTGAGGAAAGCAAAACACAAATAAAGTGCCTAGGTAGGTAGCAGCATTGCAGCATCAGAAGTTTAAAACCAAATTACAACAGAAGTTGTGAGTATCTTAGGCAGAACTAGTACTGTTTTGCCACAGTAAGGTGAGATAGTTGATATCTGTGGTCCTTTTTAGGTACATGCATCCCCTGTGATGCTCTGACAGAGCTGGAACTGCAGTCAGCAAAAATAGTGGATGGATCTGCACAGACATAGAGGGAAAAAAAAGGAGGGTGGGGCAGGGGTGGAATCTAAAGCCACAACCATACTACATACTACCTGACTCTGAAGGAGAGAAATGCTAAATGCTTCTCTGGGATGTGATCAGTGTATTTTGGCATCCCCTCAGTCCTGTAGAATCTTTGATCAATGTGTGGCACTTTTTGAACTTCGGTCTCATCTGTCTCATCTGTCTCATCTCTAAGACAAAATAAAATAACTACCAAAATAATTTAAATGTGTTTTGGTACATCCGCAGTCATGTTACCTGATTCTTCAAATGCCTTACACAATTATCAGACTTAAATGCTGACCTTCTTGCCCTGAGCTGACAAAATATCTGTCCACCTGTCCACCCATGTACTACTTGTTAAGGACTTTCTCATGGACAAGACAGCAAGCTGTGTGTTCCCAGCACCCTGCAGATACCACTGCCATCTGCGACCTCTGCTTTCATGAGGAACGTAGGGAGAAAACTATCTGAAGGAGGACACTGGAATGTTGTCTGTAGAAAAACACAAATACAGGAACCCCTGCAGGTGTCAGGCAGGACTGGCATCTTTTCTGCTGGATTCAACTCTGCTCACAGTTAACTTCCTTCAACTCCACTCGTTTTGAGGAGTTGATAGTCATCTAGATAAAGTGTGTATGTGTTGAGGTGGGGAACAGGCTGAGAAAATAGATGCATTATGATTGTCACTAGATGAAAAGTAAAAGCTCTGTGAACAGTACATTATACTGCACTGCTTTAACTGCAGCCTTGGTATGCGTTAGCAAATAGGCAGTGATGGCAGACGTATGGTATGCAGCGTGCTTCTGTGGGGGAAGCATCAGGTCAGCACTGAGGTTGTTCTTTGTACTACAAGGGAAGAGGATGTGTTCAGTCTGGTGTCTGCTCTTATCAGCTGATGGCAGACGGAAGTTCCTACTAGAGGTGCAGAGCTTACTCCTCAGAGGGAAGGAAATACTCCTTGTTATCCTTAGGAAAGGGAGAGTCACCTTTCTACCTCCTTAGCTTACTATGGTTTAGCAAACTCTGGCATTCGCAGCTGTCAATCTCACCACCCCTGTCTGCTTTGAAACCTTCCCCAATCTCCACTTACTGCTGGAGCACACCAATGCCTCTGTCCCTCCACATCCATATCCTGGTTACACACCTCTTCAGCCAGTTCCTTTGGTTTCCTTACACTCAATCCATTATTGTCCCCACCTTACTTGTTGGCTCTGCTGCAGCACACTGTATTCCCAGGGTAAGCTTATATTGTATTTTTCATTTCTCCATGTTTATGTAAGCTCACCTGTGGACACTGATAGAAGGATCAGTGGTTGCAAACTACCAAGTTCTTAAAACAATTATTTGCCATCAGATGGTTGCAAACACTATGTCCTAGTTCGACGACTTCTGCTCTGAGCACTAAGCCAGCGCTCCTGGGAAACAGCATCTAGTAAACTTCTCCTTATGTTATTACAGTCCCTGAAAAAATGAAAAAATAGATACCTAAAAAATATAGCCAGTATCTACACAACTGTACATTAAACAAAGAAGATACAGAATTTCTTGGTTTGCAGAAAAACGTTTGCAGTTAACTGACTAACTTAACATACTGCACTTAGTCCCTTTATATCAGTGAGGTCTGTGCTCAGCCGCTTTTGATATACCCTTTAGTGACATTGAGATAATCTTACTTCTTTTTATCCAGGTAGCTCCTCAAAATCTGTTTACTTTTGAATGTGTATTTCTCTGGCTACAAAGGTTTTGAGAGCTTGGCTACCAGCCAGACTCAAAGCTCCCCTGAAGTCAGTATGAACCTTTCTATTGAATTTAATGAGATCTGAAACAGTCCCTAAACAGTGGAAAGGCTCCCTCACGTAAGTGTTTGTGTCATTTCCACTGCACTGTCAAAATTCACACATAGGAAATTGCCTCCTGGCTGCCAAACAACAGTTTCAACAGGACACAGGTGACCTCTTGTTTCAGACTGCCGGTTTGTAAGCTCTGTGCTCTTAAAATAGCTGTCGTGTTCAGACACTGGTGCTGGCTGCTGGGAAGGGGCGCACAAAGCAATCTAGGAAGAAAAGGAATAGTGATAAAATTAAGAGCTGTAACTAAGGAATGCTTTATAGCAGTGAAAGGTTATCAAGGCAGAATGGGTGTCTGGGGCATCCTTCGTAAAGCTGAAATACAATGAAAAATGCCAATACAAGACAACCTTTGGTTAAGATGAAGGAATAAAAAAAAAAGGCTGTTCTGCAGTTCAGCTTGAGTTGATGCATTTAAGAGTCAAGGCATGTTTGAATTTTGACATTATGTGCCCAGGAGAACATATCCAATGGTCTGAACTTATTTCAATAGAGGAGTCTGAGAATACAGTTGGAAAGAATTAACTTGAATATGGGAACCAGGGTCTCAAATTCTGCAGTCCAAAGAACTGGGAGGAAAGCTGTAGAAGAATTACAATGTGAGATTAATTAAAACATAGAATCATGAGGAACATCATGTGTTCATCAGTAGCTAGCAGTTAAGGTTGCAGTGAAATTTATTGTAAAGGTAGGAGTTAAATTCCCATGTAATAGAAATTACATGTTTTGCTACTAATACTGTCTTTGCTATCAGAACAGTGATTTAGCAACCTGGACATAAATGTTTAGCACAAGAAAATTCAGAAGAGATGCAAACTGTATTCTCTGGGAATTTAGACCTTAAGGTTTCCTTTTAATGATTAGTTTGTTTCCTAAGAACTCAGAACTCCGATCCATGAAACTACAAGAAAAACCTCAGATATAGACTCACTTTTTAAAGCTGCCTTATACCTTAGAAAAACTACTGGTGCTGTCATAGCTGGTTTAGAGCTTCTGTATTTAGCTTTTCCGAGATCTGAGGAATACATTTCCTGCATAGCCTGTGTACATCAATCCAGCAATGCAGCAAATTTTGTGTCAGATTTCTGAGCATGCAGCTAATGCAGCCAAAGAAGCTATTCGCATGTTTAAACCAGGCATATCCATGAGCACATCCACATGTTAAGTCACAGGTATAAAACCAGAACTGTCATGAACTCATACATCACAAATACACCATGAACATCTTCACCTCCCCAGAGGCTACTCAGCACTCCTGATGTTCGCTGTGATGCGTTTTCAGGATGGCATAGGTCTTTGCTGCAAAAAAATTGCTCTTTGCATCTATGGAACTGCACAGGATGCAGTGCAAACTCCTTCATTTGAATATCCACTTTCTGATCTCTACTTTGAAGGAACAAAAGCACAAAATTCTGCCCCTCCAGTACCCTGATGTCACTCCACAGGAGTCCCACCGCAAAAATCTTTCTCTGTGTCAGAACACAGCAAGGGATGAATGAGAACTAATAAAACAGAATTTATTCCTAAAACAGTAAGTACAAGTTTTCCAACATCAGTAACTAATGAGATTGGCAAGTAACAGACCTGAATCTCAGTTACATAAAGCATCCGCAGTTCTCACCAATTTATTCAAGCTCCATCTCTTGGAAATCAGGCAGCTCGGGCACTGAGTAAGGGACTCTGGCTCCACTGACCTTAAGACAGATGTCTGGGTGGTGTTTAATGTAGCTGCTTAGGAAACCGAAAGGAGAGAATGTCTTTGGGAAAGCTGGACACTGCTGTCCTGGAGGTTGTTTTATAAGTTGTTTTATTCCATGGCTATTAACATGAAAACACCAAATTTCAGTGAGGAGTTACGTGATCTTGGAAGAACCAATGAAGGATTTAAACAAACTCCTTCCTATCAAGATAAGGTTGTAACTTTAAATATAAACACGCTCATGAGAAAACCTTAAGATTTAGAAAAGCCGAGTGAAAGGGCCAAATTCTGCCAGTGAATGCACATACATGAAACTCCCCACAAAACCAGAGCAACGTGTTTCAGAACACTGAAAGCAAAATTTGGTTCTTAATGTGTCTCTGAAGGCTGTAATTATATTTCCCATTGTACTAGTAACATTAATTGAATGTTTAGCTGAAATCAAGTTCATTACAAGTTAAATACAGTACCTAGCCTATTAGGATGGTGTTTATAATTATAGTCATAAAGCACTTGTAAAACATCTTCATTGCAGCAAATAGGTGGAAGTTGGAGTATAGTGGCTGCTATGCATCTCAGTTCATTCTCTGCATCTTTGTGTCTGAGCAGCATTGTAGACTAAGGTCACACACAACGCTGAATCATCCCCATAGCTAGTGCCAACACTGCTGAATTTTAGAGGGACATGGCCTGCAACAGTTAGCAGAAAAATGTAATATTACACAAACTGCTATTTTCAGTGCAGGTGGACCTTACTAAACATTCCTAGATCTTGAAACACACAGTGAAGATGTACACTCTCATGCAAATATACCTGGTTATTGGCCAGCTTATTGGCCTGATAATACAATTTTAGCAATAAACCAGCCTTTGACACAGCCTGAGACTACAGTCCTCGCTGTATATTAATTTTTATATTTGATATCCCAGCTTCTTCAAAGCATCATTGCAGAAAATATCTAATCTGCTTTTGGTACTGCCCAAAGTCTTTCTGTCTTAACTCCAACAGATGCCCTACTCAGAGCTACACCAGCTTTGGTGGAAGTTCAGTAATGCCCAGCAGTGGACTTCTACCTTGGGCACAGATGGGAGTCCTCCTAGAAAGCACACAAGTGAACACAAGCAGCGTCTTGTCGAAGAGTTCTGTGTGCTGCACAGGGGCCTGCAAGCCCTTCGCCAAGACTCTGGGTCTTGGTCCACACACCTAAAAGGTTGAAAAAATCTGATAAGCAGCACAAACATACAGTTGATGTCACTTTTGCTCAGTTGGCATATCAAGGAGTATCCAAACACAAATAAACCACTTAACCTTTCTCACTTTCAAAATAAATTAGGTTTCTTTTTATAGTCATTTTCATAAAAATAGTAACACCTCAAAAGAAAAACTAGTTTTACTGTATTTTATTTGACATGGTTGAAGACACAACAACACTCAAGGTACAATCCAGACAAGTTGTGAACAGCTCCAAACATCAGTGAAATCCAAATTTATCTTGCACAGAGGTGAACAAGACCACAATGGTTGGTTTTATAATATAGTTTAAGACTATTTCAAGCAGGTGAGTACTGTGACGTTATGCCCAACAACTTTTATACTATTCATCTGCTTAAGCCACTTCATATCATAAATATGCAGCTTATCTTGGCGATTAAATCTCTGCAATATATAATTAGCCTTCTCATAATAATGCATTAAAACTCCTGTATACAAATATTGGTATATTCATACCAATGTAAACTGTCCTAACCATCACTGCACATTTATCATATTCTAGCACAATTCATCATTCTATCACAATTAGCTGCTAACCTTCAGCCTACAGTTAAGTAACTTGGACCCAAACTTGCAAGTTGCTGCTTAGAGCAAAACTTCTGCCGGGGCCTTCGCTTTCCCTAAGGAGAACAGGCCTTGTCTTTTCAACATTAAGTTGCACAATGCCAACCGAAACCCTTACCAAGAAATGCTCTGCAGGGAATCTCCTGCAAAAGTATCAGAACTACTATTCTATAAATGACTCATTTCCTAATAAATTTCATATTAATTTTAGAGCCTAACATCCTTTACCACAATAGGCATCCGCATGCCACTTTTACAATGTAAAGTTGCTTAACTGGGTTATAGACTACAGACCACAGCATAATATTCTACTTCTAATTTCTTAGACAGACAAGCTAATTTTCCATTCTTAGATTTAAAGAGGGCAACAAGGACAGTTGGGAGTTTGCTCAGTAGTTCAGTGCTCTGCAAAGATAAGCTTGGTAGTGCTCTCATCAAACTGAAGGAGGAAGTGCAAAAATATGCAAACTTTATATTTTACAGTTACAGTAGAGTCATTTCAGCAACAAACTCCTGCTTGGATCCAGATGGAATCTTACAAAAAGGTGAATAAGAAAAGGGCAGAGAATCACTAATGTGCAGGGACCTATAGTTCAGAAGAGCTGCAGAAACTTCCCTTAGCACTCCCTGAAAACAGCACAAAAATCATGGGCCACCTGATTTTGCAGTTCACCTCCTCTTCAGGTGGGCAAGGGGGAGGTTGCAGTCATTTATTAGATCAAATTTTGTGTTAACTTAAGGCCACTGGAAACAAATCTATGCAGAATTGGACCGATTCAGTTTAACACAGGATGCAAAGACACTGAAGCCTACTTTTCTTTAAGAATTTTGTCTTCTGGAAGGTGGTAGTGGTAGACAGAGACTGGGCCTTACCTGCAGCTACAATAAAATCAGTGTTGCCTGTCTTGGGAAGGTAGCTTTGTGTTTGATTTTTTTAAAAAACTAGAGAAGATCCAAAATAAAATCCCAAAACCTAGCGAAGAAGCTGTATATCCAAATTATACAATCTAATTTTTAACTTGGTTTTACAGGAGGATTCATCCATTATTATGATGAACTGTTGGTGATGGAATGGTCACCATCTGAAACAAAGAAATTAAAATCCCAGCAACACACTAGTGCATCTTTGTAATATGCTTAACTGGTATGACTTGCATTGCAAGAAGAATGTTGTATTCTCTGACACACCAACATTTCTTTCCTATTATTATAAGATCAGCCTTTTACATTTCATATCTTACCATCTTTAAAAGCCTATAATTACAGAAGCTGATTGAGAAACTATGTTATTTAAAATTAACAGCTAAATGAAATCAACAGAGGCAAAGAGCATTTTTATACAAGAAAATAGCACTGTAGAAAGAAAGAGTCTGTACAATATTTAAATATTGTATATACATAAAATTATATTGTTCATAACTCATCTTAAAGTTTCTCTTGTTTGTAAACCATGGAAAACAACACACAAAAATCCCAGTATTTAGCTTTTAAAGCATTTAGCAGACAGCAGGAAAATGAATGCTAGCAAGCACACTTTGTAATTATAGAAAGTATCCAGCCAGATACTGTGACTAGCATTCTCCATAGTCCTTTTTTTTTTGTTTTGCTTTGTTTTTCTTAAAGCCGAATGCAGAACAGATTTCACATTCAACTAGAAAATTCTGCAGGAGACACACAAACTCAATGGCAAAATGCAGCAGACCAGTTCTGCAGCTCTTTACTGTGGCAAAACTCCAGGCTAAACACAGAGAGCTTAAGTGCAGGATTGGAACGTAAATTAGTGAAAGAATTTATAAAGCTTTCATTTCCCAAAATTGTTAGTAATGGATTTAACTCATGCTCAACTTACTAGAAATTAAGCTTCAGTTTAACAATTAACATTGCAAACTTTCAGACATGTAATGAATTCCAGCAGGTAATCAGGCAGCTCCGTATAAATGCTCTGAAAGGGTCGGCATTTTAGCATGACGCTACAGGTGAGTATCAGTCTGCCGATTTGGAGTAGGATTTGGATTTGAATCTGAAGTTGTCAATTCATGGCAGGTATAGATTGTAGGTTTCAGAAGTTATCTACCTGTAGCATTTTGCAGAATAACTGTTCCCGTTGCAGAAGAAATTTTCGAGGTGAACGTGCTTACGAAAACATTTCCAGAGAGTTATTATTTGTAAAACAAGACGCTACCACAACTATCACTGTATTTCATCTGCGTTAGCATTGTGTGCTCAGAGTCAGGTAAGGAATACTTTATTTGCTTTATTTAATGCTATTTGTAGTTTCATTCTCTTGGCTTCTGCCTTCCACTTTACTGGCCATTCAACTCAACCCAGAAATACATTTTACTCAATTAAAATGTTTGCTACTCAGAATACATTACTGTACTTTTGATCTGGACATTTTCTCTCTTCTAAATTGTTTAAATCTTATTGGACACTCATATCTAACTGTACTTCCAAATCTTAACACAGGGATTAACAAGCAAGAAATATAATCACTTGGAGAAGTGCTTAATAAACCAGATGGGTCAGAGCAACCTCAACAGGCTGGAGAAATGTGCAGATAGGAACCTCATAAAGCTCAACAAAGGGAAGTGCAAAGTCTTGAACCTGGGGAGGAATAACCCCATGTACCAGTCTATGCTGTTGGCCAACTGGCTGGGAGGCAGCTTGGCAGAAAAAAACCATTGGGGTCCTGGTAAACACAAAGTTGAGCATGAGTCAGCAATGTGCCCTTCCAACAAAGAATGCCAATAGCTGCCGGGGCTGCATTAGGAAGAGCATTGCCAGGAGGTCAAGGAAAGTGATTATTCCCCCTTATTCAGCCCTGGTGAGACCACATCTGGAGAGCCGTGTCCAAATCTGTGAGACACGGACATAGTGAATTGAGTACAGCAAAGGGCCATGAAGATGATTAAGGGATTGGAGTATCTGTCATGTGAGAAGAGGCTGAGAGAGTTGAGACTGTTTAGACTCAAGAAGGCTCATGAGATGCTAGGAATGTGTACAAATGCCTGAGAGAAGATGGTAAAGAAGATGGAGCCAGACTTCTCAGAGGTATCCAGAAGGAACAAGAGGCAATGGGCACAAATTGAAACTCAAGAAATTCCTTTTAAACATATGAGAAACATTTTTGCAGTGAGGGCTGTCAAACATTGGAACAGGTTGCCCAGAGAAGTTTAGGCATCTTCATCTTTGGAGATATTCGAAACTGGACAAAGCATCCTGCTGTACTTGACACTGCTTAGAGCTGAGAGATTGGACCAGACAGTCAATGGACGTCTCCTCCAATCTCAATCATTCTGTGATTCTATGATTTCAGATGGAAACTAATAAAAATAAGCTTAAAAATCCAAAAAGGGAAATAGCTTTGTTCGTAATAATACTCCAAAGTATAATGAGGGTAATACTAGCTAATTAATCCAACAGCTAATTCTGAGAGCTTTGACAATACAGACCTTGTTTTCAAACTGGAGCAATCAATATTAAGCTGCTAAAGCACGTATATATTTCCTAAATTTAATTTTAAGGATTTTCTTTTCAGTGGGATCTCATAATTTAAGACACTAATTTCCCATTTAAATCATTGATTTCCAGTACTTAAAATTTTGAAAGCACAGGGCAAAATCAAAAGAACAAAAGAATACTATAGACTACTCATTTGTTCCCATTGCCAGAGGATGGTGCTGTTAAACGGACATGCCCCCTACAACAACCACGTGGGTTAGAGAGTTTTTCTTGGGAGGAAGAGGAATAACAATTTAAAAAAAAAGGCAAAGAGATTACAATTTTATATTTTTTAAACTAATCTTCAGGACCCAACAATAATCAGTATTTACTTAATAAAGGTAGATCTTTAAGCATGCTTGAGTAACTTGGGAACTTTTACTACATCTGGAACTTTTGCTCCCCAAACTTTTTAAGGGTCTTTCAAAATCCAGTCTTTGGTCATCAAAGGGCATAAATATGACATACCCCACCTTACTAGCTGTTCTCACATAGCCTGCTGAAATTCAGGTTGATTATGTGACATATGAAAGTCAAAAAATGGAACAGTGGAAAATCAGGCTCACAAACAGGCTGTGGTGGGGAAAAAGGGCTGTTAGTAGTTTAAGAAATCAATACCAACTTTGACACTTTTAGAGGTGGCAACATCAATGGCCATAGCTTTGATTTCAGTGTCCCCAAACTGCATAAGTGTTTTGATCTCCCGCCGGTTTGGCACTGAAGCATCAGTTCCCGTGAGATCCAAGCGAAGGGTGCCACACTTTTTCACTCCAGATTCGGTGATGAAGCTGACATTATCTTGTTCTGAGCTATAGATATTGATCACTATTACTAACTGAGAAGGTTTGGCAGGTGTGTAACTGCGTGTCACAGTTTCTCCAAGGGCTACAGATTGGTCGGCTGAGATAAATTTGTCAAAGACATCAGTGCACCAGCGCGTGCCATCTTTGATTAGAAGCTTCTCTGGTGGATGCTTCCCTTCCACAAATCGATTGAGCACACCCACACCATAGGTGAGAGGTGAACGCCGCACTTTGATGACAGCAGGGTCTAGACCAAAGAGAACAGCTCCTTTGAGGATAGTGAGCCCCACATCCTGAGGAATGATGACTCGACATCTCGAACCAAAAGCATTCTGGACAGCTTGTTGGAGTAAGGGGGATTCAGCGAAGCCACCCACCAGGAACAGAAACTTGACATTGGTCACTTCTGGCTTATCAAACACATCACCTAAACAGAAACAGAGCCCATTCAATAGGGAAAAATCTACTGTGACAAGGTAAACCAGGTGAAACTCCTAACGTCTGAGTGCACTGAATGTCCCATGCACATGCACAAGATCTGAAACTGCCACATCTATGCCCACACTGCCACTCTCAGCATGCACTATTTCAATTTCTGCAGTCTCTTCTATATGCTGTTTCACACTGAAAGGAAACTTACCTCAAAGCATAGAGTATTTCTGAAGTGGCATTTAAAACAGAATTTTTATTTAGCCTCTTCCAGTAAAGAGAGACAGGGATTTCTTGCAAATAAATCCTGTCATAGTATGGGTGGTAGGGAAACAGACATCATCTTGCCACTTCAGGTATCATTGAGATATTCCCAAACCTACCTGATTCACCTACTCTTTATTGCATTCCAGATAAGTCACTCAATTTTAAATTCACTTCTTATTCCTGACCCTAACATCTCAACCACAATATGTAAGATAATACCTCTTTACATTCTTACAGATCTTCCTTCTTAGCTTAAGTCCACATCCCCTACTTTCAAGAAAATCATAGAGTTCAGTTGTAGGCTCACCCTTAGTTCACATAACTGAGGCAGCATGACTGAGGTATCTGTCAAAATGATTGTAATTCCAGATGTCTACCTCCCTGTTCACATGTAAACTGTTCTGTACTAGCTAACTCAGCTGTGAACTCTCAAATTTATGTAATAATTCCTTGCATACAGCAAGTAAAGCTGGATATTCCACTCCAAATACAATTCAATTAGTGCTTTGTAATGTGTAGAACAGCAATACCTTGCTCAGCACATATATTATACTCTACTTGATAGAAATCCAATTTTGCACCAGGAACATTTTAAATAATACATTTCCCAATAAGCCTATGTCACTTCCCATTACTGGATAAACAAATTCAGTGCTACTTAAGCCATGCCTGGAAGTACTTCTACCATGATGCATCATTTCTTATTTGTGCTTTAGAGATGTCAGTGATTTGGATGATCATGAACAAATGTGACTTTAGAAGTCCTTCTACTCAGGAGAAATGAACTAGAGGTCTTAACAACAGGAATAATCAGAAACTAGTTATGTCTCTAGCATTATTTAGTTGCTGCCTGAATCAGGAAAAAGAAAAGCAGGATCTGGGATAGTCAGTGCCTTTCAGCCTTCTGAATGCTTGCAGCCCTGGAAGTACAGAACAGTTGAAGCTTAAGCAGTGACAGGACTGAATCACACTCAGTAAGTAGTACTAGAACTAGGTAGGTTAATGTTAAGGTGATGTATTTTTATTATTTTCCTAACTACTCTGTAGAGAACTACAAATTTCAGAACTAAATTTCTCGCCCACATTTGGTGCATGCTAGGGGAGTTGTTTGATTTAATTACAGTTACTGATTTGAAAGAGGTAAGCAATGCTTCAGTTTCCGCTCAGCTGGAAAGTGGAACTACACACAGATACATACTCAGGTGCTGGACGATCTGGTCAATTGTAGGTTTGAAAAGAGCATTCATTGCATCTGGGCTCATCCTCAGCATTCCCTGGGAAGACCACTTCACAAAGTCCACACTGGAAAAGAACAGTTAGGAAGGACATTAAAACATCACATCTGAGCTGTAAGAAACAGCCAAGCACTCACAAGACACTAAATAAATAAATGAATGGGTTTAGAACCTGCATGCATTTTGCTTGGAAGAAAGTGCCTCACCTCACCCTAGCCCTATACCAACTGCAGCAATGTAAAATTTCAGGGGAGAATTGTTATTTTTGCTTGTCTAATTGTTTTCTTTGCCTGATTGCCTTCTATAGCATTACCAATGCTCAGCTGCTTCCTGAAACAGCTGGCAGTCAATCCAGTGCTCGCTCATCTGAAACAGCACTGATTCATCCCCAGAAGGGCAACATTTAGATTATAGCAGTAGCAGGCCAAAGCCGCTGGAAACACACAAGGAAAACAAGCAAGTATGGGAAGGCTCAGCAGGCAGAAGGGAGCACAGCATATTTAATTAGGCATAACATTTGTTAAGTGAATCCAGGCATTATGTTATTCCATCGCTGATACACATCCATATAGCTCAGTAATCTCCTTTTCATTTATGCACATTATATGTAACCTTTATACTCTTTCTATCCCATCATCCAATTAATTTCATTTTATTTGAAGGGAATATTTAGCATTGCCTCTAAGATTCATCGTTAAGACTATTAATAAGACGGAGATGGTCTTGCAAGAGGTAATGTTTCCAGAATTTTTAAATTATTTCAGAACCTCAGCCTTATTTAGGAAGTGACTTCAAGCTAGATTCCAAGTCATTTAGGCTTAAAGTACATTTACCAATAACTTTAGGAAAAGATGTAGGAGCTTCAACCTGCATGATACATTAAACATTCACTGGATTAAAAAATCCAGAAAGAAGTCAAGGTACAGGTATTAAATATCACGTCTTCTGCTCTCAGGTCTCAAGCATTTTGCCACAGATTTGTGGGCTCTCTTGCTCATTCTCTTTGATGCTATTAACCTCCAGGTTTCCTGTAGTATATAACTTGAAAAGATGTAAAATGCCCACTTTACTTTCTTCTTACTTCCTTTTGTGTAGCAGCCTGTGCCCTTGTCATTTAGGCTGCTTTCTTGATACTTACAATCAGGAATTAAAATCTCTGAATTATGTCTGCCCATCTACTGAGCAAGTGCTCTAACTGTAACATACTAGGAGAAAAGAAAGCCTGTCATCACTTTAAAAAAAAGAATGCTGTCATTTTGCAGAGCTCTATGCAATAGTATATGATTCACCGTTGATCTTGTATTGTTCATAACTTTCCTCAAGTCATGAACGTACTTATACATCTCACTCAAGATCTTGGATTTGTTCCAGGGCCCAGTCCTCTAAAAGTTAAGGTTCTAGAGAACTAACTTTTAGACATCAAATTCAGTATTTGATCTGATCTTCCTAATTAACATGTAAAAGACTAAAAATATACAGTCAAATTCAAGAAAGTGACACAGCAGTGGCCTAATGAAAGTTCTAGAGAGCAATACCAGAAGAGTCCAAGTCTTGTATAGAAAAGCTTTTGCAAGACATTGATCAGAACTTCTCATTCTAGAAACTGCACTTGAGGCAATCCCATTTTCTCATCCTTATATTGTATTTTTGATGATTATCTTTCATTTTACATGTAATTAGGATATTTTAATTATTTGTATTTGCTATCAGTAGTTAATTCTACATCCATTTCAGTTCAATCGTCTACTCACTTGCTTTTCCTCAAGGCATGTTCTACACTGTGACCTCGAAACTTCTTGTAATAGTCAATGAAGGAGAAAGGCAGAGTGATGTTCAGTGGATTGGTCCTGTCTGGAGCTGCTGCTCGTTTACGGGACTCAAATGCTATCATCAGATCTACCCAGGCAGCAGGACGCTTGATTTTAAATTGCTCAATAAAATCTTCTCCAAATATTTTACACAGGAGCTTTTCAAATTCATAGTCCACACCTAGAGAACCATATGGTCCACCTGTATTACAAACAAAACACAGCTTTAATATTCTGAACTGCTTACTAGACTTCAAGTTGACCAAATATACATCAGATTGACACTACTAGGACTGCCACAGGAGAAGATCTACAGAAAGAGGTGTCTTTTCTAAATATAATAGTTGGTCTAATACAGAACATAATCTTACCTTTGCTTCACTTTTACTCCTATACCATCATAGCCACTGTAACATTACCACTATAAAACAGAAACATTTTTATTAGAAGCAAAGGAAACTGCCTCCTTATGCACACATGAGATATCTCCACTGAGGAGGAGATAGACTTGATGTACAGTGTCCCATTTGCTCTTACTAGGTCATTTCCTGAGGTAGTCTTACAGCCACCAAGGCTGAGAATGCTCAGTGATGAACCATACAGATGAAGACTAACTCAGTATGGAGACAGGAACAAATAATAGGCTGTCTCATGTAAGTAACAGCTTAGTCACAGGACAAAGTCCAAGAGGATCTGGAGTTCAGCATGGGAATACCATTCAAGGAATTGCAATTTATATCTTTGTTGCAGACCAATCACTATGCATTTTTCCCAGGGGAATGTAAACTGTCCTTTTTACACTGCCTGCGAAATTACTGGAATATATAAGCTTCCCCTTAAATCTAGGGAAACTTCTGTTCTGCCAACAGCCACTTTACAATAATCTTATTGTGACACTCAGCTATTCATATCTCCACAGTACACCTCTGAACACCTGGACAGAGCAGCAATACACAGGTGACCTCTCACAGGACAGGAAGATGACAATTCTTCTAGCATAAGCCAGACCAGGAACACAGCAGGAGGCCATGGCCTGAATGGGACTGAAGAACACAGGAGATGGCAGTTCCTTACCCCTCCAACATGAGGTTTACCATCCCAAAGCATCAGAATCACTAAGTGACTTACCCTTGTCTGCTGATCAGCAGCTAGGCTGATTTTAAATGCTGGTATTATTTCAGGAAGAACTGTTAGTGAAATGTAGTGAATAATAGAGGCATACATTTCCTTCACTGACAAATAAAAATATTACATAAATAAAGCAAGCAGTGGAAGTGACATTACCTGTTGCCTTGTATAGCTCCTTAAGATGTCCTTCAGGGAGCCTTATCTGATGAACAGTCATATCCACTGTGCCTCCTCCACTGTCAACAACGATGTAACGGTCACCTAGTTTTCCAAAGGAATAGGCAAATGATATTTACATTAACTTTATCACAACATCGTATTGCAATGAAACTTCTCAGGGGCATTATCACCATGAGAGATAATGACTTACAGAAAGTCATTAATGTCTACACTGAAGACTTGACTTTTTAGTAACTATAATGCAATGATTGACAATAAATATGAAAATTGTATGCCCAAGATGAAAGTGGTTTGGTAGAACTGATCAGGCTGCTAGCGCACATTCTAGTAGGTTACCAAATTAATACTATGGCGTATTTACAAGGTCTATTCTGAAGAAAATATTCTGGTTGCATTTTAACACCTGGATTCCTTTCTACCATCTTAATAAACTGTATTTTGCTAGAGCATGCAGAATAACAGTTCAGCCTTAGTAACTACGAGCAGCACATGAACTTGTATTTTTTTCTTTTCTGATTAATACTCACAGTGAGAACAACACAGTGCACAGCACCTTTGTGGGAAACACAATGTTTGCCTGGAATATAAAACCAGTGAGAGCAAAGTTTATTCAAGAAAGGACACTACCTTCCTCCAGTTCGGACCAGATCTCTCCTATGACATTTTCCACCAAAAAGGTGCGACTCTGTCGATTACGACGGACGTGTTCCTTAGCTAGTCATTGACAGAGAAAACATTACTGAGTACAAGAAAGCATGAAGCAGTTGATATCATAAGCTGCAGGAAACAAGTGCAAGCAGGCTGACAGATCTGTATGATCACTTCTTAACAGAACAAACAAAACCCATTGCATTAGAAGCAACTGTGCTCAGCACAGCCTGTGCCAGCAGGCGGCAGCCCCAGCCTGCTGCCAGACCAACCTGTGCCGCCCAGGGCGGGGGAGAAAATCCCTGCCTTTCCAAAACCCACTGCTGATCTGGGTGCTCAGGAAAATACATCTCCTGAGCCTTTCAGGACATCAGTCTGTCTCAAAACAAGCAGCCAAAAGCACTGCTTCTCAGATTTATAACTTCTTAAGGTCATAGTGATCATCAAGTCTGACTCTCACAATATTTTAAATATATATCAATTAAAAATAAAACATAATCTAGCAATACTATTATAACAATCAGTTAACTTGCAAGACTTAATTGCTACTTAGACATTTAAAAGATATGGAACAGTCTGAAGAGAAAGCAGAGAAGCAAGAGCCTTTGCTATTATGCTTCTAAATCAACCTTTACAATTGAATGATCCAAAACAATCATTCCCTGTGTCACCTTCACTCACTTTCCATGGCACTTCTAGAAAACACTACAGAAGAAGTGAGGCATTGTCATGCATGAAAATATCATTCTTTCTGAAAATATCAGCATGTAAACCACTGAAGGCCTTTTGCTTCTTGTTTCTACAGTGCCTACCATCAGAAAAGGACCAGTGGCTCCACTTGTACCCGTACCCTCCCCATACAGACCCTATGATGCAGACAAGCCGTGTCAGTCTCGTTGCGCTGACTTAGCAGCACACGGTGAGAGTTTAAATGACAAAGTATTCAGTGACAGAACAAGCACTAAGTCTAAGCAAGGGCGTGAAACAGAGCCCACAGAAGTCAATGGGAGTCTTTTCATTCACTCCTGCGGGCTAGAAGTGAACACAAGAGCCAGTCTTTAACTGTGACTGAAGTAACCTTATCCTGGCTACTATGAACAGTAAAATTTTGTTTTGACTTCACAGCAATAATACGGTCTGTGGAGTGCTTCTCTCTGTTTATATTTGAAGGGTTTTTCCCCTTAATCTGTTCTCAGCTTGTCTTGGGTGCCTGCCATGCCTTTATGAAATTTTAATTCTAACCTCAAATTAATTCACTCCAAACTTTGTTTGCATTAATTTTGACATGAAACCTTTCTCATCCCCAAAATCTTTCACCATACAAAGTCAAGAAAGAGAATGGTACCCTCATCCAAGAAAAATTCTGTTAGCGGAAATCCATGAACTGCCAGATTCTGCCCAGCTTCAAAACCTTAAGCAGAGAAACTCTCATCTTTTATTTCCCAGAGGCACATCCCTGTGCAGCCTGAAAGTGAGTCCATGTAAAATCACATGGAACTGGAATGGTTCAGGACACAAACAAGGGGGATAGAAGGCGAGAGGCCCCTGAAGAGACTGTGTCCTGTAAAGGGATTGCGTCCTGTGCTTTGCACGGGCCTCCGTAACACTGAACACATCTGACAAGTGCTGGCTAGGAGAGGTACGGATACGAGAGAACGATGTAATGACTCAGCCTAACTAAAAAAAAAATACCCTCCAGTAAGTACAGGAATAGTTTTACTGGCTTAATCTTCCATTTGCCTGTACTGTTTTGACCCAGTAAATGTGATAAAATACAAATTCTTCTGAAAAATTCCTTCTGGGATAAACTGGCACACTACCATCAATATGAGTGCAACTGTTACAGTTCACACAGATGGGAAATCTGTGCATTATGCAACAATTACGTCTTACTGCTGCTGCGTTTTCTGTTTTTCCTCTCGTATTTTCCTCCAGTCTCAGGCAGGATACCAAGACAAAAAATCTTTGCTGACAAAAGACCTTTTGGCAAGTGACTTAGACTGTGGTCCAATCTTTGTGCCTTACTGTAAGTCAGTCTTCAGACACGAGCAACAGATCCCAGGTCAGTAAATCAGAAGTGTTGTATCTAGTTGCTCTTCTATGAGCAGATAAATTAATTGCTATATTCCAATATCATGTGTTTCCCTGAGTGTTGAAAGTAATTAATGGTATTTCATAAAGATGACATCAAAAAGCATCTGCCAAAACTCTGGAGCACCTCAGACTAAAAGTCTCATTGCAGATCCGGTTATTTAACACTGCTTCAATAAGGCAGCGAATTGAACACATATTTGTTTCCAACAAATTAAACTTAAAAAATGATCCAACACTACGTATTGATTTTAATTAAGGCAGAAAAATACTGTTGTGAAAATTCTAAAAGACTCCCACAACATCCCAATTAAGACAAGGCAATGAAGCTACCTGCATGCTAAAAATTCAAATGCATGCTGTATCAATGCCTAAACGAGTCTAATTACTGTAAACAGCAAAACAGCTTATAATAGCAAAATCATGCTAGCCTGAAACATTTCAAGACAGCAAAGACAACAAGAAATGGTACGAAAACAGCCCTCATGGACAAAGTAAATTTAGGCATAAGAATCTAAAGAACTGTTAATAGAAGTTAATAGAAGTATACCCTGTGTAAATCCAGTTCCAGTAGTGTCGCTTGGGCTATAACCATTGACAGGTGCCCTGCTACTCAGGTCTATCATCTGGTGCAGGCGGAGCTTTCGGCAGTAGATAGAAGCAGCCTCGGGTTCCAGGGCAATGATCAACTGCTCGGGATTTTCAGGAGATGCCATTCCTGCCTGTGAGAGAGAATCAATCAGAGGAGTGGGGTGGGAAATACCACAACTGATCAGACTCTTTTCAGCAAGTGAACAAGCCTTTCCCCAGCTTACGGTTTGAGTTAGGTCAGCCCTCTGAGTTCAACGCGCAAAGAAGCTGCTGCTGTTTGCTAAAGGTCTTGATCTGGGAATCGTCCTGCCCACAATGTACAGGCTGTAACAGGGATGTATGCATGCGCTTACCATGCTAAGTGTCTAACTGAGCAGCTGTGTGCATGACAGGTGGGGAAAGGAAGAAAGCTGATATGAAACCTGTAACGAAAGGCCTAAAACCTGAACTCCTAATTAACCCATGACTCTGCCTGCTAAGAGAGCCCCAGCCTCCTTTAAGAAACGAAGGAATACCTTTGGCCTCTCCTCCCCACAACAATATTTTAAGTATGCCTTTCTTTATATCCTTGCCAAAATGGACTCCCCACACCTTGTAGCTTACTAGGAATATATAATACACTTTGCCAGTAATGTATCTTCTGATTTAAACACAACATTTTCTATTTCAAAATCCATTACTTTTAAGCACATTCACTTTTATAACATCTTCAAAATGCTCAGTATATTCAAGGACTCAAAATACAACCGGGCAGGTTCCCTAAAATGTAATGAGATCAAGCCTAAAAATAATCTTAAAATTATAAAATTAACATTTGCCACTCTTTATATTTTCTTTCTGGATTTTCAGCCTTCAGACACACAGATTTTCAAGAAGCCACAAGTTCTCATGTAACCACATCACTCTCAGAGCTGGGCTTAGAGAAAAATACCGAAGAACAGTTGACAAAATTGTGTTTTCATTTCTTTTCTCCTCCACTTCTCTCTACTATATGATTCTCTGTTAAAATAGATAACAATACCTATCAACTCTTTCTGCCCAACTTTCGTTTTATCTGCTGTTATTTTTCAGTTAAGGGCCTCAGTACTAAAGCAATAAACACGTATGTGAACATTTTTCTGCTTCCATGGTCAGCCTTCCAGCAAACCTCCACTTCAATTCATACACACACACTGCAGTGGCTCCAGAGTGTCCCCAAAAGAAGGCAGACTCACACGGCAAGACTGCAGACCTGGACTAGAATTTTGTTTCTTTCATACAGCTACACTGTGGGCTGTGGAAATTGCTGGCTAGTTTACACGCAAAGCTAGAAACACAAATTAAAGCCTGTTCACAAAGCAATACTGAGGTAAGACTTGGAGACATAAAATCGTCCTTCACATTTACTGACTCATTTTACCCTCTCCATCTTAATAAATAAGATAAATAGATTTTTATATAAAGTGTCTTCCTCATTATTAATAACAAAAAGGAAAAACAACAACAAATGAATTCCCAAATAAGAAAGTAAGGGTTAAACAAATCACGGTTGCTTATTATTTTAAAAGCACACCTCATGCTTGGGATTATGGTCACTTTATATCCTTCATTGGTGTTAAGCAAAACCTTCGGCTTTGGTTAGATCCACTGGACTCAGTAGCATGATCTGAAATTAGTGGAACCATCTGGGAAGGAGAATACTGTGCGAATACTACAGAATATCAAACCTTGCCAGCTATGTTTCAGCTATACTGAAAAAAAATTATATTGAAAAGAATGCAACTAAACTTTTAAAATTTGGAAAATACAGATTTATAGCAGCTAGAGTAGCCCTAAAAGATATAACAGACTATCAAGCATAGGTCCAAGCCAGACTCTCCTGCCATCATACCACTTGCATGCATGTATATTGGCAGGCACAGGCTTAGATAAAGCTCTGGGGCTGTACTGGGGATGAAGATGAAGTTCTTGCATTGTGCTGTAGTATAAACCCAGTCTTTTCTCCAACCAGTCTGGATGTACTAGGCACAAGCAGGGCTGGTTTCATGGCAGCTCACTTCAGCGTTACTTATCTCCAGCTGAGCTCCTCTACACACAAAGCTTTCATTTGTTGCATTGGAAAGGCCAACATTCAAGACATGAATCAATACTTGGTCCCTGACAGATATTTATCTAATCTGTTAAAGAATTCCAAAAATGTATGGTCTCTGTACACCAACTATCTCAGCCCTTTACTGTCTTTGCCTTTGGAAAGTTTTGCTAAAACCCTAATCTGAATCTTTCTTGCTGCAACTTTAAGGCCAGCACTTCTTGCCCTATCCAATAAGGGCATGGAGAACAAATAGCTCCCTACTACCCTGCTGCAGTTTTCACATATATTAAATCCATTATCATGTCCCATGAGAGCTCTGAATCTGAGTAGCAAGTCTTTCTTTTTTTTTAATATCCAGCAATGTGGATGAACTTAGCGTGCTCAGTCTGCTCCATGTACTGGGCATATGATAGTAGCAGAGATAAAGCAATTCTTAGGCTTGTGTCTAAACTATGCACTAAAAGAGAAAATTGTATTTTAGGAAAAAAATAGATTGCTGCTATGGATATTAAAATCCTAAGGCTACACCATAAAGTACTTGCAGGGGTGACAAGAACTGAGTTGCACACAGAGGGAATGCACTGCTATTTCCTGACTTGAGTAGGGGGAAAAAAAAGATTGTATTAATTGCAAAGTCATCTACTCTAGGGGGGATTTTGGTACAAATTTCCAAGGCTGGTTCTTCTAAAAGAAATCAGTAAATCATTAACAATAACACTTGCTTCCTCCCCTCCTCCAGCAGTAGTCTGTACCATGAACTTTTCACATTGCAGCCTGCACATTAGGAGAGGCAGGCGGTGACCTGCAGTGCATGGACTCAGATTCGTGTTCTCAGACCCTCCAACTATAGCAGATGCTATTCTTGCTACTTTTTCTCTCTAGATATTATTTTAACATACTCAAAATATCTCCTGCGGAAAACATTCCACAGAAATGACAGTTTTTAACAGTTCAAAGCACAGCTGATCCTAACAGAATTTCCTGAAGAAAATGTTAGGTTTTTCTGTTAAAAAGCTTTCCTTACAGAGTTTGAAGGGCCAGTTACAATGAAGAATGGGTTCTTTCACATCATAAAAAGACCATACAAAGAATCTTGTACAGTGAAAGGTACTAGACACCCAACATATATGTATTTTGATATGTACATATACATACTTATGTACACACATAGGTATGGGTCAATATTGACTCTACTTCATACCTTGCGTAGGCAGTATTTCTACTTAGATCATCAGAGACAGCACGTTACTGTACATACATGTACCTACACACACCACAGAGAGAAGGGGGAAGGGGAGATGAGAAAGAAACATGAGCGCACACATACAGCTAGGGAGGAATGGAGCAATGAGGTTGCTTTAATACAAGTTATGAGAGGATGAAGACTTAGGAGGCGTTACCTCCATCCCATCATTACAGCCGAGGAGAAAGGAACAGATGGGAGAAAAACACTGAGCATACAGAGAAAGAGGAGTGAAAAAAGCAGGCGGTCAGCACAAAGAAACAGTAATGCATTCAACTAAAAATATTAACTGTAGAAGTTCAGGAATTTGCCATATTTTACATTTGTTCTTTTCTATCTGCCTCACTCCATGCCCTCACGCACTGCTGCCCAAGAACAGAGCTTCACAAGTTCCTGGGCCAGATCTAAACAATGTCTCGATATTCAGCATTATATAGATCATTCTGGCAGTGGGACTCACGCATCACGTTGCTTTTGCCCAGGGCAGCTTATAGCAGACTTTATAACAGAGCCATGCCTTGATTCTAATCTGCTAAGGAGATTTCTTTCTCCCGTTATACTCACTAGCAGCATAAACCCAGTCATCACTTAGGAATCATGAAGGAAGCAGACATCGGTTTTCCCAAAAACGCAAACATGGAAAACCCATCATGGAACTACAAAAATCCTTTGAGCATCAGAAAGTTCTTAAAAATGAATTTATTTGCAGGACATTGCTGCATTTATATACCTGGAAGAAGCAAAGAACACTATCAAAAGAACTACTTTAAAAGATTGCCCCAAACTCACTTTGCTCATACGCCTGAGGACTAAGATTTCATGCTTCGACAAGAGAACTCTCAGATTTTTACTCACTCCAGTAAAACAGGTCTGTGAGCTGCTGCCAGTGCATTGCTGTTCATTTGCCAAGATGCATCACTGACAGCAAACCTCAAAGTGCTTCAAAGCCTCACATACTGGAGTACAAATAACTTCACCATCCAGAGGCAGGTGAATTCTCAACCTGGCACACTAGCTCTGCTTTTATAGCCAGAGATGTGTCACCAGAGAAAAGCCACAGCTAACCACAAATACATTCTTGATTCCCTGAACACCATCAGCTGCCAAGTGTTAGACTAATTCATCATTAGCAAATATTAAGGTCTGGACTGAAGCTCAGTTGTTCTGGTTTTGTTTAGTAAGAGCGGGGCATAAGGTGGTAGCTTCTGTAGGAAACTCCTAGAAGTCGCTCTCCTTTGTTCAGTGGACTCGGCAGACAAACCTGCTGCTGGCCAAGGCCGAGCCAATTGGTAGCAGAATGTCCTGTGATAACACCTCTGCGATAACATATTTAAGAAGGGGAAAACAGGAAAAAAAAAAAGGGGAGAAGATGTGAAGCAGCTGAGCAGGGGCAGAGAGGGGGAGGCGCAAGCCTTGTGGGCCTTGCAGGCCTCACCCTCTGGCCTCCCGCCAGGCAGCCGACTGGGCCCAACTCGCCCCGGCCCAGCTGCAAGAAGTGGAGAGGAGATGAGAAGTTGAAGTGAATAAGATGTAAAAAGGATCCTGAGAGGCGTCTGCCAGCCTGTTGTGAGGAACGGCTGCAGGCGCCAAGGTCAGTGAAGAAGGAGGGGGAGGAGTAATATGGCTCCTGGCCAAGATTCCCCTGCAGCCCGTGGTGAAGACCATGGTGGAGCAGGCTGTCCCCCTGCAGCCCATGGAGGCCCACAGAGCGGCAGAGATCCACTTGAAGCCCATACCGGGGGAGGTGGATGACGGAAGGCGGCTGTGGCCTGTGTAGGGCCCACTGGGGCAGCTGTTCTAGAGGGACTGCACCCCGTGGAAGAGATGACCCACGCCGGAGCAGTTTCACAAAGGACTGTGGCCCGTGGGAGGGACCCCATGAAGGAGCAGGGGAGGAATGTGAGGAGTTCTTCCCCCGACCATGATGCAGCGGTGTAAAACAATGTGTGATGAACTGACCGTGACCCCCATTCCCTCTTCCCCCCCTGTGCCGCTTGTGGGGGGAAAGTAGTAGAGATAATGTTAAGCCCGGGAAGAGGGAGGGGTGGGGGGAGGTTATC
>JAAGAY010131265.1:0-73418 GCA_011801015.1 Ardeotis arabs
CGCGCCCCGCTCTGCCCCCGCGCCCCGAAATCCCCGCTCGGAGCCGGGGCTCGCTCCCGCCGCGCTGGCTCTCCCAGGGGAGAAGCAGGCAGAGGGCGGACAGGCGCCTTTCGAGCCTGGAGAGGCATCTCCTGCTCCCTGGGGATCCACCTGCTGCTTCCCGCTGCTTGCCGCGCTCCGGGGGGCTTTCCCCCCCCCTTTCTGTAGCCTTTCGGACTCGGGGTTTGGAGTGTGCCGCGCCGGGTGGGACGTTAGGGTTGGGTTTAATGGAAGCAGCGCTGTATGCATCCCGCTGCCGACCCAAAACGCCTGTGCTGTGGCAGCGTCTCCTTCCCGGCCCTGTCCCCCACTTCGCACAGCCCGTGCCCCGCCGGCCCCGCCGCAGCTGGGGGTATGGCAGCCCTGCTCTGCAGCTTCACGTTCGGTAGTGCCCGCGTCGCTTCAAAGAGCTTTACTTAAGAGACTGTGTGAAACGTATTTTTACTGACTTTCAGAGAGTGACGCCCGCATGGAGTCGGTGTTAAACTGTGCGGATGTTCATTTCTGACGTGTACGGAGCAGGCCTCCTGTAAAAGCTGCTGCCCTCCTGCTTGGTCCCAGCTGCCCCCTGCAAGCCCGGGGCTGGCTGCTGGGTGCCACAGAAACCTCAGCGTGCTCCGCGTTCACACGCACCCTCACCAAAGTGGTGCCAGGGAACATACAAGGAACACGCCTGGTGGATGTCAGGAATGGAAATAGGTCGGCTGAAAATCGCCGTTTTGTCTGAAATGGAGCTGCTGGGGTGCTGTAGTGGGCAGTCTGAGGTGGCTGCGCGCCGCGGGGCGCTCTCAGCTGCGATGCGCTCCCTTGCTGGGCGAGGGCTCCTTGCCTTTGGTGTTTGGGCCGCCAGCTGCCTCACCAGGGTCTCTGAAAAACACCGCCACAGTTCTCCTTGGAGCCTAGGGTGGGGTTATGTATAAATAGCATTAGAAAAGTAGTTCATCTTCTCTTAAAGAAAAGCTGACCATTTCTGTGAGCTACGGGCTGTCCGTTGTCCTTCGAGGGACGCCCACGCCCTGCAGCTGCCCGAGGTGTCACAACCGGCAGAGCAGCAAAGGCAGCTCTGCGTGCGGCAGCGCCTGCAGCGTGGTCAGCGTGTCTCTGCAGGCAAATGTATATTTGTATACGTGTGTGTGCGCGTGCACGTGAGAGACGCGCTGTCTCTGCGGGGCTTGCTTTCCTCCTTCCTGGGAAAGCGAGGAACCCTTCTGCCACGGCAGAGTGTCCGGGAGCACCGGACTCTACAGTGCTGTGCTCCTGAAGGCACCTCTGCTCTCCGCGGCTCGGAATAAAGGAACAAAGCTTTCCCACCCGTAATAAGAACGGCACCAGTTAGCTCTTTCCGAGGGATGGTGCATCTAGAGAGGACCGACGGCAAAGCAAGCTGGCTCGTTTTGCTCCGATTCACCCTTCCTGCCTGAGCACTGGAGAGCAGAGCCCGGGGGGTGGCAGCTCCCGCTGGAGACGCCCGGTCTGCAGGGTCCACCTCGGGGGAGTACTGGCCCGAGAAAAGTGGCCTGGACGGAGATAGGGGCACAAAGTGTTTTCTGACCAGGAGTTTGTCTTCAGATTGGTATTCCACGTTTTGGAATGTGGTTTTGATATTAAAATTCTGTAGTTTATTGTGGAGGATATTTAGTAATGAACTTAGAGTAACTGTTAAGTTCAGGAACCGTGACTTCCCCAGGTTTAAAATTAGCATCTTCATCAGTACCAAAACTCCTCTCCAGCGTTACCCGAGCGCAGGTTTCGCGGGAGGCGGGCCTCCTGCCAAGGGATTTTCGTCTCTTTCCTCTTGGGCAATTCTGTGCTCGGCAGAGCCCGGGCTGGGCAGCCTGCGTGCTGCCGTGCAGGCGCCAGCGTTCGGCGCGGGACGGGCCTTTCTCTGCAGGAGAGGGTCAGCTTTAGCTGGGAATCCCAATGCTGGAGCACCTGTGGCTTTCCAGTCGCGTCTCCTGGGTTCTGGGGAGAGTACCGCGCGTTATCCCGTGGCTAAGGGACGTGGTGTCGTCACAGGGCTGCTCTCAGCAGGGGCTCACTTACCTGAAAGGGAAGGTGTTTGCAACAGGCTGATTTTGGATAAGTGTGCGTGAATGAGTGCTGTTGAAATACTTTGAGGTTTGAAGCTACTTTAGTGGTTGTATTTCGGAATAAAGATGTTTCTTTGAATTACGTAGTATCAGTGCAGAGATCCAGCACTGAAGCTGTGTCCCCCAAGGGAGTTCACTGGAGTTTCTAAAACGTAGAAATAGGTCTGTATCTGGCTGTTCCCCCCGCCCCCAGTGAAACAGCATTTTTAAAAGGCCTACCCAGTATATTAATCACGTTCTATTACTGTTTAAAAAAAACCTTGGAGAGCGAGAAAGTCTTCTGCAAAGCTGGGACACCCGTGTGTCCCAGCACAGCAGGCTGAAGAGCGACTCCTCAGCTGGCAGCGTCCCGCGGGCTGCCCTGCCCTGCCAGGAGCGTTCCTGCGATGGCTGGGCTGGCGGCTGCCTGTCCCCGCTTCCAGCAGCGTCCTGCCAGTGCGGCTGGGGGGGCTCCTGGCAGGCGACAGGCGACGCTCCCTTCAGTAAAATACTTGATTTTAAAATCTGCGAAGGACGGGACACGGGGTAAGGCAGCAAGCCATATACAGCAGTAACGAAGAGAGCTATTTAAGAAGTGGGTGTAACCAACTCTTAATTAGATAGGAGCTAAAATGATGCTGCTCCAGAGTCAAGTCAGCTTCTTGGAATGTGGAAGGGAAGCCGAGTCCCTTACAAGTGCTAATTAGCTTGACCGAGCTGGTCGATGAACTCGGGGTGTCCTCCTTGCTTGGATCAGCACGTTGCAGGGAAATACTGACTTCTTCTGCCACTTCTGTTGTGCCACACCAGTAGCAACCCCTCTAAATCAACGCACGGCTTGCAGGACCCCCTGCATTGCTGCTGTGAGGTGGAAATGGCAAAGTTCAGGGTTTATGGTTTTTAAGCCTCCCCGCGGTGACGTACTGACAGTACGGTGTGATTTTTGTGTAAGCCAGGTCTTGGCACGTGTAATCTCTGAGGCTTGCAAGTTGAGTTGAAGCAGGTCACTAAAATGAGATTCCTGCAAGATCTGGTGTAACTTCTGGTGTGTACGTGCCGAGTACCACACGACGGAACTTCGGATTGGTTCTGGAGCACTGATGTCCGCGCGGAGGCCAGCCGCTAGCATTGTGGTGGCGTTAGGACAAGAATAAACATTCCCATAACCCCCACCCAGGCAGTGGCCAGAAAGAAACGGCAGAGTTACTGCTGGCACAGGCTGCAGGTCGGTTCCGTAGGAAGCAATGCTTCCTCCGTCTTCCTTTGAAGCGGGCGGTGTTCTGAACCAGGGACCATCCAGCCGGGTACCGGCCCAGCGGGGTGGGAGAGGGCGCTTCCCCTGCTCCCGCAGCCCCGCCGTGGCCGCTGCGCGTTGCGCTGCAGCAGGGCCGCCTTGGTGTTCGCCCCGCTGTGGCAGTTCCGCCTGCAGCGGCGGGAATGCTTTTCCCAGCGCGGGGGGCGGTCAGCCACGGGGAGTGGGTGTCTTGGAGAGGACGGGCCTCTGGTGGTGGTGACCGCGTATTCTGGGCTCACGTGGTTTCAGCTGGGTTGCCCGTTCCCGGCGGTGCCGTTGTACGTCCACGCGTCCGATGACATCCCAGCGTCTTGTGACATGTGGCACAGGCAATCTCAGTAAACCCCGGGGAGCACTTACAGAGCTCATAGAAGCAGTAAGCTGCTGCTCTTTGGGTTTGTTACCTAATCAAGTAGAATATCTGTAAAAGAATGTTAATTAAAACTTATTTTGCAGGATAACTGGGATGATGAGGAGGAAGAGGAGGAAGTAAAGGAGACCGAGATAAAACAAGGTGAGACGTAAAAGGAATACATGGCTCCGTGTGCAGCGTCGGAACAGACGCTGGTTTTGTCCTGCGCGTGTCTGAAGACTCAGACCCAGGCAGTAGGCTGGCTTTGGGGTTTGGTTTTGACACACCCTGCCTTTTAGCTCTGGCTGTGCCGGATGGCAGTCGTCGAACTCGGTGGCTTTCTCTTTGATGAGCGTTCCTGGAGTTGCTGAAAAAAAACCCAATCACTAGACCTCCTGAGTGCTCTCTTGTTCAATGTTTTACAGAACCAAAAGTTTCAGAAAAGAAGAAGATAGCAGAAAAAATAAAAGAAAAAGAAAAGCTACAGAAGAAAAAGCAAGAGGAGCTTAAAAAAAGGGTAATTCCTTATTTCTTCTGGGTCTCATAAAATTTAGAGGGCAGGTTTGAATTTTTTTTTTTTTGAGGTTGAACAAGACCTGTGAAGATCTTGTGTGGTCTGATAAACTGAAGTCTTGTACTTAAGAACATCTGGGGGATGTCAGCTTTAATTTCTCTGTAATTTAACCAGGTTATTGACATAACGCTTACTGCTGTTTCTTTCGTGTGCACCTCCTGATAAAACACGCAGCTGTGAAACTCAGAGCTAAGATGTTTCTTTCCACTTCTTGTAAAGGGAATTTGTTAACCAACGAGGCGGTGTTAGGCCGCATTGGGATGGTTCTCAGGTTGTACGTGCTTGAGGGGTACTGACTTCAGGCAGCAGGGAGCTATTCCAGTGCCGCTGGGAAAAACACCATTTCTTGTACTCCCTCTGCTGAAGGGTAAGAAGTGTAACGTTCTCCCTGTCTGTATTTTTGAATTCAGTTAGAGGCACCAGAGGAGCATAAAGAACTCACACCAGAAGAACAGTTAGCAGACAAACTACGACTAAAGAAGTTACAAGAGGAGTCAGACCTCGAGTTAGCAAAAGAAACATTTGGTAAGTGTGCCGTGCCTGGCAGTAGGGCTGCGTTGGGTGTGGATACCCTGCAGAAAGAACGGAGCAAAAGGCGGGGCTTAAACCAGACGGGAGGCACGTGCCGGTGCTGAGGGCTAATGGCGAGAACCACCACAGCTTCAGAAGAGACGGTGCCTTTTCTTAACCTGTCGTGGTGGGCGGGGAGAGGGGAAAGGTGGCTGATCCCATTTTCCAGCATGCTGGTACTGAGGGTAAAGGAGGCGTGTGTAAAAAGGAAAAAAAAAAAAATAGAAGGAAAAAAAGTGCTGTCTCGCAATGTTCTGAGGTGCTTCACAACATGGATGTAGTGAGGCGTTGGACAAGCGTGGCACAGCGTAACTCACGCCTGCTTTACTGCAGGCAGCCTGTGTAATAAGGTGTTGGGAACGCCAGTGACGCCACTGGCACCAGCTTGTTTCCGGGCGCAGGGGAAGGAGACTTGAGGCAGATCATTCTGGTTCTGTGTTTTGACAGAACTAGCAAAGATACTGATTCACAGCAGCATTCTTCAGACATGAAAGTGTGTTTCCTTGATTGGCGTGAATGACACAGCTTGTTACTCAGTGAAAATTCTGCCCTGTGAGTCTCCTGAAAGCGTGCCGTTCCCTGGGGAGCGGGGGATGCAGGAGTGCAGTTGCAAAGAACAATTGTGCACTCACACGCTCAAGACAGGAATTCCTTATTTAGAGAGAAAGGGGCTTCATGTAGCGCACATTGCTACAGAGAACAGGAATAGCTGGTTCAAATCACTAAGCTTTGCAGCAAATCTCTTTTCACAGGCTAGTAATTATGGCTATTAGCTTTTGTGTGGCAGGAGCCAGCGGGAAGTGAGTGAGCAAACCTCAGCTTTGGCGGTGTAACGCTTCAGGGGAGGTGACGAACCGAGTGCCAGTGAGGTGACCGGTTTCCTCTGGTGTCACCGTTTAGGATCACAGCTCATGTTTTCTGTAATGCCTCTCTCTCCGTGCAGGTGTAAATAACACTTGTGGAATAGATGCCATGAATCCCTCTTCAAAAGATGACTTCACGGAATTTGGCAAGCTACTAAAAGAGAAAATTACACAGTATGAAAAGTCGTTACATTACGCCAGTTTCTTGGAAGCGCTAGTTCGAGACGTATGTATTTCATGTAAGTTCAGTGAAAGACATCCTAGGATACGCCGCTGCCAAAGTTGTGGTGCAGTTGGAGTTGAAAAGATGCCGTTACAGGAGATGTTAAACAGGTTGATCCACGTTGACAGCAGCTAACCAGGACTAACCTGGTTCACTTGCTGTACCCAATTCCATTCCCACCAACTTCATTGCAGAGCGTGCGCTCATGCAAGAGGGGCTTTCTGCCTGTCAGCTACGGCCAGGCACGTTCAATGTGTGCATTCTCGTGCTGATCTAAACCTTGCATGTTTTTCCTGAAGCCATTTCTAAAGTAATAATAATTCTCTGAGCCAGAGAACTTGGGTAGCTCATTTGGAAGGAAACTATTTTACAATTCACTTCCTGTCATTCTGGGACTGCAAAATGAATTGCTTTGGAATCCAAGCTGTAGCTGTACAGAGACGAAACTAACGTAAGCTGCGTTTCCTGCGCTGCTCCGGTGGGCTGAAGCACCGGCTGAGGTCGCTGCTTGAGGTCGTCCCTCAGGGAAGCGGGCACTGGGTCCTGTTCGGCGCCGTGCAGATACGGTGGCCGCTGGCTGCCTGCAGCTGGTAGCGTACGTCTCGGATGGGTTCCAGATGTGGGGAAGGGAAGGACGCACGGCCTCGTGGAGCGTTTATTGCTAACGATGATAATATGTTGTTAATCCACTGCTCCTTTTGAGGTGTTTTACTGGAGCCATATTTCACTGTTCAAATGCCTCCTTCATGAAGACTTTTGTGTTCACTAACCTTTAATCGGCGAGTTTTACCTTCTTCAGCATCCAGGCTGCCTGCTAGGGACCGTCTAAACAGGAGCTGTGATGCTAAGGAGCAGAATTACCCGGGCTGTATTCTGCTGACTTAAATCAAGTAATTGCTCGTACTTATTGCTAATGCTTATTTCTGGTTTTTAGAGAATGTTGATATTAGGTTATTTAACTGCCTTCTAAGACCAATATTGATGAGGAATCTTTCTTTTTGTTCCCCTGCTGTAGTGGAAATTGATGATTTGAAAAAGATCACGAATACTCTGACAGTACTATGCAGCGAAAAACAAAAACAAGAAAAGGTAAGAAATGTCTGTGTGTTTCTGCAGCAACGGCACCTGCTGAAACGGCACACCGCACGGGGGTGCGAATGCTCCTACCCAAAGCTGGGGCATTACTCTAATTAGAGTGACGACTAATTACTCTGGATTTTAAAGTAAATATGCTTTTTCTCTTTAAGCAGAATAAAGCCAAAAAGAAGAAAAAAGGCGTGGTGCCTGGAGGTGGTTTAAAGGCTACTATGAAAGATGACCTGGCTGATTACGGAGGCTACGATGGAGAATACGTACAAGACTTTGAAGACTTCATGTGACATTTATCTCCCCTTCTGTTGTTTTTCTGTTGCCCATAATCCCTTAAACATGTAGCACAACTTTTCTTCCTTTAAATTCTGCCAAATGCTACAATCAAAATTGCAGTATCTCTGTGCTGGTGGTTTAACGCTTGGCGGGTCCGTGCTGCAGCGCTGGGCTTCCTGTGCTGTGCGCGGAGGTTAGAATTCCGACATGGAACGGCTACGTAAATTGCAGTTAAAAATCCCCAAATTGTGATGATGGTAACTGTTGCTGTTATGGTAACAGCCGCTCAATTGGAAATGAATTTGAACAAGGCAAAGTATTATAACCAGCACAGTTCAGCGATACAGCCTTAACTGTAGCTCCTGGAGTGACCTGTTGGATGAACAAAAGCAGTTTGCAGCAAGGGCATGGTGTGCACTTAGTATTACAATCGCTTCGTCTTCAGTTAGAGCTTGAGGGGTTCAGTATATTGTGAAGGGGAGCCGCTGACTCCAGCGGGGGGATCCTGCACCTGGAAACGCATCACCTGAGTGAGGTTCCCACCGCTCCAGAGCCCGGCATCTCAACACAACACGGGGTAGGGCGGGACAAGGAGAGAGTTGAGCATTTGAAGAAAAAAAAAAAAAACAAAAAACCACTTTTGTCTTGAGTATGAAGTTTAGTTTCCATTCATCTGAGTTTCTACTAATGCAGCTGTATGGGTTGGGTATTCTTTAACCGTTAATTGCCTGGGTTAAGTGTGAAGAAACCAAGACTTCCTTTTGGTCCCTCATGGGCTGTGGCAGATCTTTCACGACTCAGCCGTTTTCTTTCATTTAAAAAAAAACAACAAAACTTGCTTAGCAAACTGCAAGAGTTACTACAGTTGGGCAAATTGTTATGTTAACAATTATGACATCTGCAATGTTTTATAAAGCAAAGCAACTAATTTAATAAAAATCACTATTGAGGACTTCACTACAGCTGGCTTTGGCACAGTTCTTTTGTACCTTACAGGGGCAGAGCTGCGGAACAGCGGTGTGCTGGGCGCGTTACCAGGGCTGCTCTTCGCTCTGGCTTTCGGCGTAGCGCCTGTGGGACGGGTAAGATTCCGCTCTTGGGAAGTGGCTGTTTCTTCTGACAGGGCTTACAGATGCTGATGGGAGTCAAAATACTTCTAGGACTGCCGTAATCCAGCCATTTCCTTAACGAACTTAATCTTTTCTGTTGCTGGAAGTGCCCGGCTCAGGGGCTTGCACTTACCTGGGAACATTTTAGGGTGGCCCGTATCGGTGCAAGCATTACTTTATTCCAGCAGCGGCCATCGCCACAAGCAGGCCTGCATTCACAGCCTGCAGGGTACTCAGGTGCTGTTCCCAGCACGGATGGGATACCTGCGTGCTTGCACAAGGCAGGCGTTCTTCCAGAGCCTTCCCGGTGTTAGTGGTCCCAAATTTGTGAAGGATGTGGGATGGTAAGTATCAGAAGGAGAGCTCGCAGTCCTCCTTTCATGGCAGGAACGTTCTAAGGCTAAAGGCTCGCCAGCCATTATTTAACTTAGCCTAATCACCGCCAGCTCGGGCTAATTTGGACTTACAGACTGGAACAGGAATTTTAACTACTGTGCTGCTCAGGCATTAAACACTGCCCTGCTCAGGCACAGTCCTCCCGCAGCAAACGTGACGTGTACTGCGCGCACCTGTGTACAGCTTCCAGTGCAGCCCCTGCAGAGCCGCGATAAATACTCTGCGTGTAAATATTTGTCGTGGGCAGTGGTTGCTAGCATGAAAACGTCCAGCAACCAAAAGGAGATTGTAATCCCAGCTAGCATCGCTTTGCTAATTAACTGCGTTGCTATGGCAATTGTGTTTTTGCTAGGGTGATGTTTAGAGATCGTACGGCATCATTGCTTCGTTTTAGTGAAAAGCTGTCGGCCCTCCCACTCCCTTTTCTGGACAGGAGGCAGCTTTGGCTGAGCTGGAAGCTCTGCAGGCTGCATGTGTTTGGGGGCATAGAGAGTCCAAGTCTTAGCCCTCTCCCAGTTAAATCAGATTCCATCTTGTAAACTTGCCAAAACATGGAAGCAGCAGAATGCTCCAGCTGGTGCCTCCTGACAGGGTGTCCGTCCACCTGTCTGCCCAAGCGTGTAAAGGAGGTAGAACTTAATTACTGTTAAGAATATAGTTGTGCTTGATTACTCTTTACTCCAAGGCAGCAGCAAATTAAGATGCAGTTTAGAGTTGTACAAGACTATTTCCCTGTGTCACTAAGCTAGAAAACAAAACCGGGCCCATCGGACTGGACTCAAGGAACGGATTATCCTGGTGTGTCTAAACCTTTCAAAGGTGCTTACGGCTCCTCCGCTTACTCCGTTGTCAACGCACTGGACACTCTGCACGCTCTGTTTCAGCCTTCCGTCGGTTCAGGTGCACGTCCGGTGGTGATCCATCACGCACAGCCCTGGGTCTCTGCGGCTCATCGGCTGTGCCAGCCTGTGTTTGCTGGTCAGACAAGTATTTTGTAAACAGTAAGGTTTATTATACAAAACACAATTTTAGGTTAACAGAGTCTTAAATATTTACAACCCCCACCACTTTCCTGGAGTACCTTTCCCACAGCAGCGTATCGCTGGAAGCAGGTAACTGATAAAACTGTCTGTTAAAGAATCAGGACAAACCACGCAAGCAGCTGTGGCGCTGGGACGCCTGAGAGCCGGTCTCTGCTGCAGGGAGGGGATCCTAGTTTGATAACATATCGTTGAGGCAACAGCCCGTCTGCGCGTCTTTCAGAAGCGTATTCACCACATCGTAGAACTTGTTATCGTAAGCCAATCTGTAGTACGTGTAGATATCTTCACAGTAAGTGAGCAATTTCTTCAGATTTTTCAGCGCAGCATCAGTGGGTGGGTGGTGTTTAACTCTGAAAATAATTGTACGTGCGTTTGGAACAGCAAGGCTTCGCAGACAACGATCATAAGACTACTTAGCTACAGAACTGTAAGAACTACACTTCCTAAAAAGAGGTGGTGCTCAACACGTACGTGTGATTCTCTCCGGTTGTTTATTTTGCTCCGATTCATTTTAAAGATGTCTGAGCTGACCAGCCCTAAGGCACCCCATTTATCCAGCTCAATAAAAGCGGCAGATCCAGTGTTACCTCCACAACACGCGTAAGAAACTGAACACAGCTCTGAAGCCCCTACGTGCTGCGCCTTAGCACATGACAGGTTTGAACAGCACCAAGGCTGCAGACTGTTAAACACCCAGCTGCGCCTCTAAACTGCCCGTGTGACCACAGAACTACTTACTTCTTAGCAATCTCCTCAAATATGCTGGGCTTCAGTGGCCTTTGTTGTTTAAATTCTTCTAGGTAAGTGAAGTCTCCCTTGGTGATCACTTGTTGATACAGAACTTCAGCCCAGTCTGGAACAAACTCGTAAGCCTCAGCCACGATAGCCGCCTGCAGGGAAAACAGGCGGAATTAGTGAGCAGGAAGAGTTCCTTCTTGCACAGAAACATTCCTGTACTTGATACTTAAAATATTCTCGGTCTTCTCTTTGGCCCACCTCTTGATGCTGTTCTTGAAAGCAGCTGTGTTACAGACAAATGAAAGGGTAACAAAATACTGCAAATAATTGTCCTTAACCCTGAAAAATATGACAGAGAGGGGGTTGGTTGCTCTCTTCAAAAAGCCCTTTTCTTATTTCCAAATTTACAGAATGAGGGATGCCAATGCAGATGCAGTTTCAGGGCTCTTGAGCAGACTCCCAGCAGCACAAGAGCCACTGGACAGCCAAGTGACAGCTCCTGGCCGTGTGACGGCAGCAAGCCAGCACGGGCTGCTGAAAGCATCCACAGCAGTACGCTGGGGTCACAGTCACAGAGCTGAGCAGAGTGCTTCAGGACCTGCTGTTCAGAACAATCCTTTTCAGAAAAAACAGCAGCTGAGGAAGCCAAGCTGACCTGGTAGAATCTCGGCAAGGACACGATGGAGTCCATCAGGTTCTGCCTGCTCAGGTTGATCAGCATAGTGCTCTGCCCAGTGTTGAGGAAATGCAGCTGGAGGGTAATCAGCTTCGTTAGCCGGCGGCACCGCAAGGACTGGCGGACGCAGGAGTCCTAGTTAATAAATCAAAGACAAATGCCAGCTCTGAAGCATGCTTCTAGAGGAGAGCAATAAATATTCCTGAGAGCAGCAATGAGGTCAGAGTTGTCTAATATTTCATCTTCTTACATCACGGCAGTTTTATCATTGCTCGTATTCCATTACTTGTAAACGGAGCTTCACTCACCACAAACACTACTTTCATCATAATCACGCCAGTTTTTAAACACTTTAGATTCTTCTAGTCTTGCTAGTTAAGCTCATGGTGACTCCTCTAAAACCGGGGAACCTAACTGTAACCCTCGATGGTAAAGCCTGAACAGGGAGCAGCGTACTGCTCCGGGATACAACGGAGTTCCTGAGACTGCTGGGATACTGCTGAGCTGACACAGCAAGAGATTCCTTTGCTCCCTTTCTACCGGGACAGGATTCTGCACGCCCTCCCAGAGCAGCTTTGTTTGTTCTCTGAGTTCAGCTCCCACCTTACATGCTCCCAGTGCTGTACAGAAGCCATACAATCCCATCTCTTTTTACCTTAGAATAACTTTCTGCTGCATCAATAAAAAGAGTCAGAGCTTTCATCAGCAGTTTCTTTAAATTTGCAACATCCTGAAGAGATTCCTCTGAAATGGGAAAAAAAAAAAAAGAATAAGTTATAATTTATAAAGGGGAGAAAGTAAGTTACAAAAATACCTTCTGGTACCAGGTCTGCCTCTAGTGTTGTTTCGGAAGGCAACAAAAGACTTAATTTGTATGAAAAAAGTGCGAAGAAACAGCGATGGATGTTCAGTTAACGGACCAAAGGTATTGCTGGAACCCAGTGAAGTGACTGAGGAACCGAAAAATCCCAGTCATGCAATTGTGGCAGACGCGAGCACTGGCTACTGCCAGACAAACTCAGAAACCCAGGCAGCACAGTTTCTGGTGTAGCTGCCCCTGCGGTTCTGGCTAACTGCTCCGCAGCCAGATCGCCACGCTCCGTGCACGCTCCCGGCTGAACAGCACTAAGTTTAGACGTTAACAAGTTCCCTTACACAAACACAAAACCCCCAACACTCTATGAGTACACTTAGGTAAAAACCACTGTGTCACATCCTATTAAAGCCAGGAAAACGTGCGTGCGCCCTCACCTCCTCCCACGCGTGGTGTGACGGGAACAGTACGGTACGGTAAGAGCCAAAATCTCAACTCTTTGGAAAACACCAGAGCAGCCGGACACACTGCTAAGTAGGAGAACACCCCAAGGCTGGCAAATAGGACCCTCCTTCCACCGTGGAAGTTTAATGGACACCAGGACGACACAGGCAATCGAAACTACATTTACGCATCGTGTCTTCCTTCTGAAACAAACGTGTCTGCACGGCTTGGTTTCGCTGTCTGCACTCACCCCATGGCTGAGACTCAATGAGTTTCAGCTGTATGCAGGCAGCAGCCTCGTGGTTCTCCCCGATTTCCCGGCACATGCTGAAGCAGAGGGCTATCATGTTGTGCTTCTCGCTGTCCCCTGGGCGGCAGCGCTTGATGTAATCCAGCAGAGCCGTCTTCAGTGTCCCACTCTGCTCAGATGAAGGAATACCAGATTAAGATTTGAAGAGCGTTATTTTAATTCACATTTTGGTACCCACCAGCAAATCTGTTCTGGCACAATTTTCCCAAAAGTGATCATTACCTTCTTTGAGGTTTCTCCACCCTGTTTTAAAACATAATGGCAATATTATACCTGGGCTTAACTACATCCCGTCAGGTAAGAAAATCCAGCACCTATGCATTTACGTATTCACGTTAAAATGTCCAAACTGACATTTGTCTATGACTTTATGTTACAAGAAAGCTATAAATATTTATGATTTTTAAAAACCCAGGAAATATTAACTGGAAGTAAAACCTAAGCAGGACATGAAAACTCCAAGTGATATTCCCAAGCTTGAAGTTTCAATGCCGCCCTCGTTGCAGCACTGAACTAATTAGAACAAACTTGTTAAACTAAAACCAGAATAAAACCCAGAATTAATTTAATACTATGAAACTTGAATAACACTTCCTGCACTCCAGTAACAAAAATCCCCAGATAGTTCCACCTTGTGGTGTAAACACCAGTTTCTGATGTAGCCACCAGTTCTCTGAAAGTTTTCAGCCCTTTATCCCCCTCCACCTACCGGATCCAATTTCTTTCTCATGAGCACTTCAAAGTAGTGTTTCTCGTGCAGCAGTTCAAATATGTAGGTCATTTCATTGTATCTGCCAATGCCAGTGAGAAGGCGAACCTGGGGAAATAGCAGTGTAAGCATGGAGCTCAAAGTGAAGTAGAAAATCCCCTCAAAGCAGTCAGTGCTGCGTGAGGGCAGGGTGCTGCGCTTGCTAACACAGCTACACGGCCCGGTGAGTTGTGTTAGGCAAGCACATGTTCCCTCAGAGCCAGCAGGGTTTGCTTTCAAACCAACCCACTGCATCTTTTTTGCTGTGAGGCGAAGGATATAATTTTACCAAATAAAAATACGCAGTGAACCTTTCAGCAATGACACCATTGTAGCGCACGTCTCAGACCCCAGGAGTCCTTTCCGGGCAGGACGCGAAGACGCCCGACAGCCCAGTAACAGAAATCATCACATTTCGCCAGTAGCTGAACTACTCTGACATTCCCATTCTGATGTACTACACTGTTGCCACCTCACCACTCCACTGTCTCCACCTCTATTGTTCCAGAGAAGTCTTCTAAGAGCTTCTGGGACATAAAAATCATCACCTGCGCACATCAGACCAGACACCTGCTTTTACCTTCTAGGGACAGGCAGGACAAGACCAGCCAACCAGAGGGGAAAGGCTGGACTCCAGTCCGTCACCCACCCGCTCGCGAGCAAGGTTCTTCGCTAGCGCATACACGGAAACCTCCACAGAGCACCCGGATAAACACCCGCCATCAAAGACACCTACCACCAGTCCAAACTCTTCATTAGGCGCCAAATGCTCATCCGTGAGCAGCCGTGCTGCCTGGAGGACTCGAGTGATTCCTTCCATGTGGCAAGTCAGGCTAAAGCAATTATGGGCCAAAATCAGCAGTTCTGTAACTGAAGAACAGAACAGCTCAGGCATTTCAGTTAATAAGCTGAAGAAGTTAATTACTATGCCTCTCTCCAAAAGTGATGCCATCCCTGCGGAGGACACACAGTCTTTCCAGCTACAAACAGCAGAATGGATTAGGAAGTTGAGCTATTATGGTTCTGTCCCATGCAATTTTAAGAAATAACAGTTTCTATAACAGCAGGCATTCAGTCTGGCTTCTCAATCTGCAGGAAAATCTGCTTTTTTTGGATCATTTTCTGAAACGTTATTTTATTCCACATGCAAAACTTCCAACCTCCTCCACCAAAAGCTGATGGACAAACATGTAAGGATACATCAGCAGCCCACCATTACCAGTCAGCTCTGCATTTGGAAAAGGAAGGCCGCAAGCTGTGCATCTGGGTGTGAAAAATCATTCATGAATTCCATACACTAAATAAATGCGGTAAAACAGCGCATCTTTGCGAATTCCACTTTCCATGGAGTCAGTAACAAAAGATCTAGAAAGTTAGTTTAACAAATGGATAAAGCAAGCAATCTCTAATTGTGATTAATACCAAGAAAGTCTCAATATTCTTCTGTAACACGCAGCTGAAGAAGTTCAGGGAACTCACTGACTGCATTTTTCAGCTGTTGGCACAAAAAGTCTGCATTTGTTTGGAAAGGAAACTGAGGCAACACTTAGGCAGCACGCTTATTTACTGTGCGCATACCCAGATCTACTGATTTGGTAGCAAATTTGAAACCAGTAAAAGAGGCTTCCATCAGCACTGCTTTTATTCTTCATGACGTGACGTTAAACCAAGCAATGCCATGGTTAGTCAAGCACCGCTTCCATCAAGCACTACTCGCCATTCACTTACTGCATGACAGCTCCCCCCGTGGCACCGAGGAAATTTTATCCAGTAACTTCATGCCGACCAGCGTGTGATCCTGGCACAGCTTGGCAAGCTGCAGGAATGCCTGACTCTCAGCTGCAGGGTTCGAAACGTGCTTCTGTCCTGTGTCCACACAGAGAGAGCTGTGTCACAAGTGCTAACTGTTCAGGAGAGATCAGCTGCATTAACAGCAAAAACCCAACCAAACCAACAGAACTTCATCCAGACGGACTCAGGGCTTAGAACTACAACTCTGAAGACATTTTTGATTTTACTGCTTAAATTGAAGAATCAGATGCTGCTTCTTTGCCAGTTCAATCCAATGAAATCCTACTGAACAACTGTATTGCTACTGTAGTTGCAGCTACAATTTCACAAATTCAGCAGGCTGCCGCTGCTCCTCTGCCTTACACAACACAATTCTGACCCAGTCGCTGTGATTCACACTCTTCCATGAACCAGTTCAACCCATGAACTCAACAGAAACCTCTTTTTGGTCTGGATTTGTTATCTGCTGGGTTAGTAAGCAGACTCTTCCAAAGGAGGTGCACCAAATCACCCGAGCTAACCAAGTGAACCGGCAGCTCTAGCGGCAGGAGCGCAGGGTAGCAGAGCGGAAGACAGCAGCAGCAGAGGAGAGCACCGCTGGACTCGTGAATCTCCTCTGATGGCTCACTGCTTCTCGTGGAACTTTGTCATTAATGTTGCAGCAAAGTAGAAGTTACTCAAATAGAAAAGTCCCCCAGATAAACTCCTGCTGTTTTGAGGAACATGCCTCATTTCACAAAGTCAAAAAAGAGGGAAAATCTTTTTGTCACACTTTTCACAAAGAAATTAACATAGGTCTTTCCAAGTCAGATGATGCGGGGCTGCAAAGATCATGATTAAGAAACTCAAAAAACCCTTCTTAAAAAAAAAAATTAAATTTAAATCCATAAAAAATAAAACCTTAAATACTGCAACACCACACTGCATACAAAAATAACTAAAAAGACACACACCTTATACACAAGGTGTATAAGGTTTACGAACATTACACAAGAGCTGCCCAAACATTACTGACTATAATTAGCACTCAAATGTCTCAAGAGCCAGGACTGTTTTTCAGACACACAACTATCACACTTACAAACCAAAACTGCTAAAATACAAGATCAAGCCTCTTTACTACCTTTTCCTTCTGAAGAGGCCAGCAACTCCTGCATGATTTCTTCAGCCACTAGCTCTGCCACAGTTTCAGGCTGGAGGCCCTGCGTGGTGACGAAGGCCTGAGCTTTCCGGCACCTGTCCGGCTGACGGGACGACAGAATTGCTCGAAGCACTTGTTCAGCGTTGCGGGCTGCAATTTCACTGTAGGAGCAGTTCAGTTCCTAAGAAACACACATACACTCAGAAGACTCTACACAGCAAAAATTTCAGTCCAGAACATATACTGACATTATATATATGATATATATAGATACGATTAAGAAGTACATCTTCTTAATGATGAGCTGATGCAAGAGGGGAGTGCTGGAGAAGCAGACAAAACTCTGTTTCAAAAAACACAAACATCATCTGTCCTTCTATCAGTTAACAGTGCCTCCATCTGCGTACCTTCAGGATTAGTGCTCTCCAGAGCGGCACGGCATGTCTCCGTGTTTGAAGTTTAATACTCACAGAGCTGTCACCACGGATACAGATGCTTTCCTGAACCAAATATAAACCTTAACACTTAAAATACCTAGAAGACAGACAGGAATATTTCCTCCCAAACAAAGAATTCTGGTTTACTGCGTAAGTTTTACTTATGAGGTTCCTTTTCCTCTTCTCTACGTGCCACGAACTCTCAGTGAAAAAGACAGACTAGTTTTCACACTTGCTACATTTGGAAGAGCAGCTGGTGAGGCTCTGCAAATGCTCTGCTGTAACATACTACAATTTTACCAATGTTACGCATTAGTTGGATAATGCACCTCTTAAACACAACGATCAACTCTTACTCCAAAAGTATGGCCATCCAGCTTCAGACGAGGAGTATATGGGTGGTATAAAAGGGAGTAAGCCAGTCTTACGACTACTACTTAGTAGCTCAAACCTAAAGCACTCACTCCGAATACTCAAGGAATTAAGAATCTGTAGGAAAATCTAAGAATCTCTGTGATACAGACAATACTACTATTTTCAGCACACATGCTGCTTTCAGTCAGAAAAAAACTAATGGTGTGTTCCAAAAATACACACCAAATGCCATGGAAAGCGGTTCTGTACCCTGAAAGAAGCGTTCAGCAGCACCTTCTGGAGAAGCAGAGGTGGGCTGCTGGCAATCATGAAGGTGAAGGAGCAGACAGGCAGCAGACAACAATCAGCTACTTCTCGTACCACTGCCCGGGCCAAACCACTTGGAACTTACTAGCCAGTCCTCTGAGCAGCCGCTGGGTAAAGGGCTGCGGCTGTGTGGAGCCTGCAGAGCACTTCTCTGCTAAAACTTCTAAGGTGGCTGCTGTCTCTCTGTCTGCTTCTGGGTGGGTGTTGGTTATGGAGGTATCCCACAACAAAAGCCAAAGCCAAGTGCTAGATGAACAACATAGGCTTGAAAGGTCAGAAAAAAGGCACATCAGAGCGACACAGGCTGAAATCTGGCTTAGTGGAGTCAGAGGCAGGGGCCTGGCAAGTCTGGGAGCTGAGTTCATTTCCACACCTCACGCCCAGGAAGCACCTGGGCATTTTTTCCTACACAAAGCCCTGTTAATTTCACCCTCTGAAGCTTTGGGCACCTGATGGGTACTTTCACCACTCTTTATGCTTCCTCCACAAACTTCCACAGCACAGCTTGATAAATGACTTGTTTCTTCAGACACATACCTTTGAAAGTTCATACAAACAGAGAACCTGTCTGCAGTAGTTTCTGCCATGGACACATTCATCTATGAGAGCCTTCAGACTGGTAACAACCTGATCATCTGCAGATGGAGCCACAAGGTGTGTCCAGTCTTCTAAGCTCGATGCTGGAAACAGAAATACTATAAATTCCTTTCTCACAAACACAGGTAACACCAACAAGCCTTAGACTTGGAGCAAGACTCTGGAAATCTGTAGCAAATACATAATAATTTCTCAGCCTTTGAAAAATGAACTCTCTGATACCCGTGATTTTTTTTTTAAGTTTTATATGTCAGAACACAAATGAGTCCAAATATCCACAATAACACCTCAGATGTAAAATTCCTAAGCATAAGGGAGCATAAGGGTTCAGCAGTCTTTCTGATGGCTTAGGCTTCGTTTATTCTCTTCTCTTTCTATTAAGCTTTATACATGTTTGTATTAGAAGTAACGTTCCAGCTGACAGCTTTCTCATTCAGACTTCATAAATATGCAGAGTACTTCATCTATAAACATGATCAGCCTTAGCTTTGCTATTAAGAAGAAACACTAAACACTTTATAATGTACAAAGAATTCAGAGAAACGCATTAATTAAAGCATTTCCATGTTTCAGCCCCAGAAACACGCTGAAGAGTTATTAGAATGTGTATTCCAAAAGCAGGAACATGGATGAAGTTCCATGCTACTTCACTGGAGCAGAACTGTGAACCACAAAAAAAGGAACGGTTACGAGACTATAGACACTGCAGAAACACCCTGCCCGAAGCACATACAAGCAATGTATTCCAGAAGGCTTCAAATTCCTTTCACTAGAGGATTTATGAACCAAGGAGATAATTCACTGTCATGAAGAACTTATTTCCTACAGAAATTCTGGGGGAAACCAACACTGTAACAAAAGAAGAAGAATCCAGCAGAACCCCAGCAACGTTATTACTTGTCAAGTGGCCAGCGTAACTCACCGCTTGGGACTCTGCTTTGCTGAGATGCACTGCTTTCAGCCTTCTCTCTTGCTGCAAGGAGAGTCTGAATATCTGTGTGCAACTTGTCTAGGTCCGTCTCCCCTGAAGCCAGAGCTCTGCAATGCAACACCAGGGAAACATCTCTGTTGTAGAAATGGAAATACTGACAAACACGGCTGGCTTCATGCACGCTTCCTTCATCAAGCAGGCATCCGATCAGAAACCTGAGCGATTCCTCCTCCTCGTTAGTCAAGGTCTGCTGAGACTCCCCGAACGCAAGACCCTCTAGTTTTAAGTATTTTGGTGTGTTCAGAGCAGGTAGCTTTGAAAAAGAAAACTCCTGAGCTAAGTTGTCAAAGGTAAGATCCCCGTTCACTACAACACGGGAGGAAAACCTTGACTTGTCTGACCCCTCATCTGGGGATGACATTTGCTGTGCAATGCGACAAATCCAGATCTGCTTCTCTATTTCTTCTAACTTGTGCAGCGACACCGAGTCGTTCTTGGCTAGCCAATGGCCAGCTAGGGTAAGCAACAAATGTCTCTCCATAATGCTGTTTATCTTCTCATGAGCTAAAGATTCAAATACCGTGTTTGCCTGATTTAAAAAAAAATCAGATGCAGCTTTGCTGGAGATTGAATTTTTCATGAAGTTGTCGTCACATTTTTTCCAGAATTCAATTCTTGTCTGGTTTTGATGCCACTGTCCAATGTCTCTTAAATGATGTAGATCTCTCAGAACCTGCAAAATTTACAGAGGTTTTAAACAACTATCTTTCCAAAGAAGAAAAATCACACTGGATGGCCAGAATACTGAAAACCTGAATTTAGAGTACGTGTCCCAGTATGCAACAAACCCATCTATTTTTCTCACCAAATAAAACAGATTGTATAGCGGGTTAAAACAGTAAAAGAATAAGGAAAGCTACACCGTCCTTTTCAGCTCAGCACTGATAGTCAACTTCTCTGGTGTACTTGCACTTAAAATAAAAAGTCATTTGAAGAAAAATTTGTACTTCAGGAAGAGTGAGAAGTAACATTCTCAATGCTGCCAGTAATGGAGGATTACGAGGTGGATATCATGATTTAACTATACTGTACCTCTTGGGTAACTACGTTGTCCACAGGCAATTCAGCCAGGGCTGCTACCTCCCGCGCCAGCGAGAACATTCCTTTTTCTTGGAGCTGCTCCAGAATTGATCTGCACTCACTCTGAAATGTCTCCATATTGTAACTTGTTAAGATGGAGCGATTAATTGATATGGAGGAATCCTTCAGGGTCTCACTCAGGGCACAGAGTTTCTTCACGTAAGGGCCTGTTTTAAAAGAGTACAAACAGTTAAAGGCAGCTGAGGAATTAAACCTGAGGAAATTCTGCTACTTATTTCAGTATGCAGCTCTGCCAGAGAAGGAGCACAAGGTTTTACACTCTAAAGCTTTCGTGGCAGTGAAAATAAGCTCTAAACCCATAACTAAAATACTTCTGTAGATAATGTGTGCACTCCCCACCAACACTGGCACGTACTCACTCTCCCACAGACTTACACACGGTTACGTTTTCACCACTGCAACTCACCACAAGGACCAAGCCTGGTTATGCAAATTCTTACACAAAAACAAACCAGTAGGAACATACTTAAAGTAAACATTTTCAGCAACTTCAAAAACATTGCCTGTGGTCTTTAGACTAAAGCCCTAATAACACCTAACAGGAAGCAGTACTTACTGTCGAGTAGAAGGTTATCTGCTGCAGCAAACAGCTGTAAGAGCTTTCCTAATTCATACTCCGTTCTGCATTGCTGCATCATCGATTCAAGCAGAAACAATGCTTGTGACTCCAGCCACTGCACAGGCAATTCTGACGCTGCTGCTGGTTCATCTGCAGTTTTAAGCTGTGTAGATAAAGATTTTTAATTGTTGGGGGTGTTTTTTGCAATTATATTCTGTGTTTTGGTGGGAATCGCACTGGAAGCAGAAAGTCTACCCGGATCTACCTCCTCCCTTCAGAAACAACGAATTGCCATTCCGCAGGGGGCACGGATCCATCACTGATGTATGTCTGACTTTGATCTCAAAGTAATACATTCTATGACAAGGTGACCTTACTCCTGATAATTGTGGAAACAATAAATGCACAAGACAGATGAGAAATGGACAGATAAAATAAATTGCTAGATGAATAGCTCTTGTCATGCAGCTATACACCTCCTAAGCACATCCACTCTGTGAGTGGTGCATAGGAAAGGAAACTGATCCAGCCTCAGGAAAACCAGTAATGGCATGCAATGTTAGTTACCAAGATATTCAGTGAGCTAAAAAACTGTGATGGAAAAGAAAGAACTGAAATAACTTGTGAAAACATCTGCACGTGACAAAGAACGAACACTGCACAAGAACATTTTGGGCCTCTTCAAACCAACTGCTAAATCAGTGTTTTAACTGAAGTGTGTAATTCAGCTCACTGAGTCATTTTCAAGGAAAAGTCTACACAATTTCTGACAACTACCAAAACCAAACCAGTATTTCAGAAACTTTGAAACATATTCAAAAAAGCTGCCTGTCTCAAACAGACATCCCCTGTAAGTCACTGGTCTGTCAGCTCAGCATTGATGTGCCCTGGTCAGTACAGAACAGAGAATATCCCACACTTGCCACAAATAATTCGATGGACCAAGAGTGGTCCTACCTGAGTCAATGCCAACCTGCAGACAGTACACTGCTCAGACAGAGAGGATGACCTTGTATTTCAATATGCTCGTATCAACGCAAAACAAAGCGCTTTAGAAAAATGCACTGCGGGTTTTGAATTGTCAAAAACATTTTTCCATGAACGGCCAGCATAAAGAGAATCTGCTGAAATCTAGTATTTCACAACAGCTCCCAGGTCACTCCGAGCACACCCTTTTCATTACTGTGATACACGACATTAGATGCCTATCCCATTCTAATACGGGAAGACCTAAGCAAGGACACTTAGAGAAAATTAATTTGCTTACTTTTGTGAGACTTTCCTGAAACTCGTCCAGTTTGGTTTTAGCTTCACTGTATTTTTTATAGTTCATACACAGTTCATACATCTCCAGTATAGACAGTAAAGGGGAATCCTTTAAGACACAAAAAGAGGTTATAATTCTTTCCTAAAAGTACCTCGGTAAACGTAGAATTTGTCTTCGTCAGTACCAGAACAATAAAGTTCTAATTTATTAAAATTGCATGCAAGGTTGACACATGATCTACAAATCTGTAGCAGCTGGAAGAATTTTCAGTCAAATATTTTCTTACTTGACTGGGATTTTCAGTGGATTATATCCAGGTTATCTAGGCCCCAAATGGCAAGACAGAGGAGTAATCTACAGGCCATCTCCTCTCCAAGATGATTTGAGACACACTCAAGTATACCATTGAAAAGGCATTACCTTACCTTTAAAAAGAGCTGGAAGCCATTTAGAAGTGTTTTACTTTTTTGCTTTCTTAAGAAGACCTTCCAGATAACTGACAGGTCATGAAGATCCCAGTCATGGTTTTCTGCTGAGCTCTGAATATGGTTTGTTGCTTCAGCTCTGGTACTATAATCCGAAGTCGTAATCATCCAAACACAGAGACAATGAATAATGTTTGCGTCCTGTCAAATGACAAAACCGATGGCTTTATAATAATCAGAGACAAACATCACCTCATTATATATCACTTGGCCAAACGTGTCATAGTATTCACAACTACTACAAAAACTGAGAAAAAACCTCAGCGAACGCAACCCGCACACCTACCATTTAACATAATTACGCACAGCCATCACTTTTTTATTACTTATTCCTCTAAAAGATAAATAACTTCACCAATACTCACTTGGAAACACGCTGCTAACACACTCAGAACGGGAGCGTGCTCTCTCAGTCCTTCAGTCAAAAGGTAACGTGAAGGGCTGGAGCTCCCCTGACACTGAAAGAGGATTTTAAAGAGACTATCTGCGTATTTGCTCTTGAACGCACTGGCAGCACTGTTTGCGGGACTCCCTGCATCAGGACACAAAACCGGTAACTTCTCCAACGCCAGCATCAAGTGATCTTGTAAAACGGGTGTGAAATCTTGAAGGATAGAAATGACCTAGGGAAGCAGAACCAAAAGCATCTGTACAGAGTGAGATCCCAAGGGAACGGGGGGGAAGGAGGACTGAAGCATTACACACACAGAAAAGACAAAGAAAACACTCTTCTAGTTTTATTTTCTAGCGCTTTTTTTTTGACATCTAGAGAGGAAAAAGTGTTCTGTAGGTGTGAATTATCCTAATAAAATATTAAAGCTCATCCTTTTACAAGGAAAGTCTAGTTAGCTGCTGTTGTATAATTACCTATTTTTCTGTTCAAGACAACACCAAAGAGATCCCAGTTAAAATCCTGGGCCTGCTAAGTATCATCTTACCTGGAATCTTCCAGTTAGCTTCCTCACATTACTTTTCCCAAATTGCTTTTAATTTTTACTTATTTGTAACACTTAATTAATTTTAAAATTATGTTCAAAGCAAAAATTGGAAGATTTAGATTCTCAAAAGCTTAAGTATCTTTACACAAAAATCAATATAAATTTTGAAAGGAAAGATGAGTGGCTTTATTAAAACTTACATTGAACAGACGGTAACTCTCCAATAAAAAACCCAGTAACTAAATGATTTTTAAAATCAAATTAAACTTACAAACAGTATGAGTACGTAATAATTTTAAATATATTTAAAATGAAAATTAAGTCCTTTCTTGGCAAATACTTCTGTGTCCAATTCACTTCAAAGAAACACTCAATCATCCCTCTCTGAAAATTGTTTTCTCCACTACTGATTAATAACACAAGATTTTTCAAACAGGGAAATTTTTTACTAATCTTCTCTTGTAATAGTTAGCTCTCATGCTCTTAGAAGCATATTATTATACCTGCTGAACCGCCAGCTCCCTCTGGATTCAATTTCCTTTGTCTTGTGTTAGCTTGTCACATACCAAGAGGGAGAGAAAAGTAGAAAAGTTGGGAAATCCAGTTCTAAGGGAAGGACTATCATAATCAGAGGATATCACGCATTCTGAGACAACTTCTAACTCCCTGGAAACTGATGAGGCTTCAATTTTATGTTGTCTCCACAATGTGATGTTCTCCTGTCAAAATAATCTGGTTTTTCATTATCTTTTTTTTCCCCCAACATCGCAGACAAAGAACATTCATGATAAATTCTATCTTCGTCTAAAATCATACACAGAGAGCTCACCTCATCTGGCCGGTAGCTGTACAGCTGGGTTTGGATGATGAACTGCAGCCAGTCGCTGGATTTGGCACATTCCTTTAGGTACGATGTACTCAGTCCAATATTATGGAGTTTACAGAACTGCATTACCAAAGACCACTGCCTTCGAGCGTCACTAGATGTCCTGCATGGAATTCAAAGAGCTTCAGCTGTAATAAACTGGTATTTTTTTGGGACATTAACAACATACAAACTCGTCACGTGGTCTAAGATCCATTGCCTGCAAATGGCAACACCAGCACTTCCACTGAGTTCACTACAGATCAGGGCAGTTCCCACTGTGGGAGCTTCCATGCTCCACCCTGTGGACATTCATGCCACCAAGGCAGGTACATCGTCCTATCTTGACAACGTAGGCTTTGAGAAGTCACCAGCAATGTCACTGCTAAGCCTGCTGCAAGAGCTCTGTGGAACAGTGAGCCTAACATGCTGACTGCGCTTCCTTTTTCTCCCCCACATATATCTGTTACCTCTGCTACCTGAAATACCAAGGCTGTATTCTAAATTCAAATATTGTTGTCCAGTTTAGGGCAATAAAACACACACAGATCTCTTCAGTATTATCTGAACACATAAATGGTAAAATTCAGTGCTGAATCTCAATTTGCCAGCATAATCCTTTAAACCACGTTTTACTCACTTCTTTATTCCTTGATGCTCAACTGCATCCCAAAAGGCTTCTTCTAAGGAGATAAGAACTGCTGCTGCTGCTGCTTTTTCACCATCAGCCAACTTTGTTAACTTTTCAACTGTTTAAAAGAATGCATTACTATTTCTGAGATGCTATTTGGGATTAGAGTAAGGGTAATATTTTCAAAAGTACTAGTACTTTCCTAGTTGAGACAAAGAGACACCTGTGGACTTAGAGTTAGAAATTCAACTTTCTAAAGTTATTCCTAGGATAAGTTTAATTTCCGTACAGCTTTGAACGTCTCATTTCACTGCAGCTGTAAGACAGTCTTCAAGTACAAAACAGAAAAGAGATTTGGTAATGTCCCTTTGTTTAATCCTCCAGGTATATTATCACAACATCAGCCTGAACCTTACTAAATATGACACTGAGCCTTAGGCAGCTGTTCGGCAGTGTCTATGGGATACTCCTGCATGTCATGTTACAGTTTTCCTGCCTTATTTGGCACGACAGGTTCAAAATGCACCTTCAAAATTAGTAAGAAGCAGGAATAAAAGAAGGGCAAAATTCTTAGCTCTTCAAAGGACAGGATGCCTTTACTGCACTCCTGAGAAGTCAGGCACCATCTTTCAATCCATCTCTGCTTCTCTTCCCAATAACGACATAGTACCTTATAATAAAACAAACAAACGACATCCTTACCCAAAGATTCTCTTATTTGATTGTGCTGAGATTCTTCATTTCTAGTTCTGTAACTGAAAATCATGTTTGCAACTTTAATATCGACCCTGAGTTTGAGGCTGTCGAGACCGAGCAACTCTAGAAAACACACACAGGCTGCTCCTACTGAAGGTTTGCTGAAGAAAGAAAGAGCTAAAATATAGGCTTCCTTTCCTGCTTGCTGAATCCTGAAACAAAAAGAACACCAGTTAACATGTATAATTTCTAACCAATTTTCAAACACAAATATTCCCCATGTAAACAAGTACCTACAAGGTTCACCGAACTCATGGACTCCATTAGCATGAAAGACATCTACAAACCAGAAGTTTGATATTTATAAAAAACTACAGGTATGGGAATAAAACCTCACAGATGATAAGCACACAGTTTGCAAATTAATAAACATTAACAAAAACTAAACCCAATGCATTTGATCTTATAATTAATAAAAAACCCCATCAGCAGTTTTCATGCAGGAAGTCCCATCGCAGAGTTTACAGTCCAAGCACTGCAGCATCAGGGACTTGAAACCAATTTGTGGATTGCAACAAAGGCACCCTAAAGGCTTCTAGAGCAGCTGGTGCACTGGTCGCCTGAATTTTCTCCAGAGTAGTAACTGAAAGAATTATGTATGCTTGACTGTCTTTTAAGCTGTTAAGTACTTCAAGTCTACGTGAAGGTACGTTTTCCTTTTTGCCCAAATCTTAGCTGTTTACACAACAGAAACTGATTTGTATAGGAACAATGAAAAGAAACACACAGTGACTAATACACAAACAAGACATTCTAAAAACAAACAGAGATTTGTTCTGATGTAACTCCTACTACTTTTGAATATACTTAATAGTAAATTTACTACATTCAAGCAAGATGTGTAATTTTACTGTATCCTTTTGAATACATGACTTTGAAGCTTCAGCCAGAAATGTTAATTCCTTCAATCTCCAGCACATTATCTGTCTTATTAATGTAACTAAAGCAGTGTCACCCTTCGGAAATGTCAAAACAAAAAAAAAGGGCATCTTTTCTCTACAAAGTGATCTAGAGGCTCAGGTCCCTAGAAGGAAAGTCTACTTGTGTTTGATATGACTGTAAGATTTTTCATTCCTTCCTTTGATTGTGTAGATTTTATTTAGGTAATTCAAAATAAAGCCCACCTTCTTTTAGGTGATATTTGATTTCTATCCTACTCAACGCTAGACTGAACAGACTCCTAGAACACCTAAAATGTCACGTGATGCAATGCACACCGCGTGTTTGCTGTTGGGGAGGATCAGTGTTACTCCATGTGCTAGACTGTACCTTCAAAAGAACTACTCAACTGTCATTTTTAGAAGACTTACAACTGTTTGGGGGATTTGCTCTTTACTAACTGCTGGACCAGAAATGTACCAAAAGCAAAAGACGGACGTCCATGGTGCAAATAGTACAAAAAATCCAGTCGTTCCATTATAGCGTATTTGTTCACCAGTTCAGGGGATGAAAAATGAGGAAAGTCACTGGACGCATCTAGAAAGAATATCATCATCATTATGAGCTGATAAACAGTTGAATTAAACACAGAAAACGGCTTTCAACTACAAAGCATGAGATGACAATCAAATATCTCTCCTCTTGTTCTAATTCAAACCTCAGCACACCCAAACCCCACTGAAACTCTGATTCCCGTTGGAAAATCAGAACTCTAGATCTCTTCTTCGGCCCTCAATTTGCTTTTAGAAGAAAATACTGCTTTTCTAGCTCATAAAACATTTAGAAAAAACTCTGTCTGTGAAGAGCTTAATGGAAAAATGTAACCTATCTAGGATTTAATTTCAAAACAAAATTTTAGTAAATTACAGTGGCTTTTTGTAAAAGAAACGGCCTTTTGAATAAGTTTATCTGCCAAATCATTCCACTGGAAGGTATTTTATCCTAGGTGCTCAGGCTAAAAGAGCATACAACATTGAAATAACGTACCTGATAGAGCAAGAGTGTTTGTTGACTGCCAGCCAAATAACTTAGTGGGATCAAAGGGCGCTAAGGACTGAAAGATTAGAAACAAAATATATTGAGACAGCTTCAGATTTTCACATCTGACTGTAGTCTGCTACAGACTTTCAGGGAGCTATAGCAGCAGACAACCAGGAATGGCCTGTGCTGCTATCAAGTGGTGATGTATCGTGTGCAGTTCTCTCTCAAAGGTACGCATTTATCTACGCCGTAGGACCAGAACACAAACAAGTGCAAGGAAAGGCTTAGACTTTGGTCTAAGGAAATAAGGAAAGAACATGCTTAAGTATTTCGCTAAACTGTGATCTTGGCAGAGTTAACACTTTCCTAATAATGAATAATTGGTAGTGTTTCTTCCAACTTTCAGTTTACCTCACACCACAGATCTGAAGGAAAAGGCACTTGCCCAGAAATAGGTAATGACATTCCATGAGACACTACCCTTTAATTCTAAACTTCAGTTTCCCTTAGGTTATTAAAAATATTTTAATTTTTGTAATACTGGACAACCTGCCCACTGAACACTGCAAGAATATAACTTGTCTGACATTCCAGGACTGCTGAAGTTAAACACTGCAGATGTTTTTATGTGTCTGGGGAGAAGTCAGACTCACAGTATTTAGATACCATTTACAAAAACTGTTCAGAACGAAGCTATGAGCTTCAGCTCCAAACCAAGGATTCTATGGAAACAACACATTGTCCTCACCCTCCAGGCTTTAGCTGAAAACAAGCTTCTCTTAGTTCACTTTTGTTCTGCCAAAAAGCACTACCGAGAAGCATCGTGTGTACCTGAACAAGATGGTAAAGAGAGATATCAGGCGGCAAAATTCCATGAGAAGTACACGGGGGAAAGAGAGCAGCTTTGAGTTTGGGGTAAGGAGCCAACGCCATCTTTAAGAGCTGCGGATCAACCTTCTTCAGAGGTTTTTCCGTATCTTCATTCTGAAGAACCTGCATTGCAAGGAAGCAAAATTACTTCATTAGGAAGACGAAACTGCATTGAGATAATAATAAACAATCTCTGAATGTGCAAAACAAACTACCTCATGGGAACTGACATATAGTGACAACATAGAAACTATTGTTTTTTCCTGTAAAACCCTTTTAAGTTATATTAGACATATCTTCCACAGTACCTGATGTCTCAGGTTACTGTACTATCTATGAAAAAGCTATCTGTATTAATAAATTCTGTTCCAACATGTGGTTCACCAAGTAATTTTCTGTTAAAAGTATACTAATTTATAACGTGTTTTTTTATCTCTATAGCGTAATACAGCTGGTTAACACAATGTAACCAGTAAGCTGAAATTTTTTATATGTGCCCAGATTTTCATCCTTTAAAAATAAAAATACGGAAGCTGAGGAACTCCTGTTCAGATCCAAGCAGAGGAGCAGTGCAGTTTCCCATTGCTTCATTTACTTAAAAACTACACACGACTACAAAAGGGGATGGTTGTCTAACAAACACAGGCGCACCATTTATTGAAATACACTGCGAAACTAAAACGATCTGAGGAACACAAGTGCCTATAAACACTCTCAGCTGTAACAATTATGAAGGAGCTCATAGCCACGGTGTCTAAACCATGTAACCTCAAAGTGCTCTACTTCGTTTGGTCAACTAACACTGAAACATGGAATACCAGAACCAGATTTTTATGAGAAGGAATTACATGATGGCATTAGTATATTTATTTTTATTAACCTATTCTTTTGAGGTGTCAACACCACATGAAAGCTTCTCCAAAAGCCTATCAATGATTTGTTGCACACAGTACCTGATCAATACCTCCAGGTGCATACACCGTAGTAGCAAGTGCTAATAGCGTACGTCCTTCCAGGAGCATGCTACTCACACTGGCCTGATTGCTAGGAATCAAGATCTGAGCATTTGCTAGACTAGCCTGAAAAACCATCTGTGGATCTGAAAAGAAAAAATATAAGATTTAATTTCTTACAAAAGCAATATTAACAATTGGCTTTCATTTCAATAGTATACACATTTTCTTATGAATTCTTCTTCTGTTCAACTTGTTAGGAATACAATGAAAATGGAGGCAATGATGATCACACACAAAACAATTCTGACATATCTACAGCCTCCAAATAACTACGTACAGTTTAAACAGAAATTATAAACTGCATTTTAGAGATAAGGAACTGATGCACATGTAAATGATTTGCCATGGTCAAAAAAAAGTTTGCAGCACAGCCAAGAATTAAACCCAGCTGTGCCAAATACTCAGCTGGCAGCGTAAATGTCAGACCACCTCCTGAGCAAGGCCAGGCTCCTACCTTGTGGACTACTGGCAACCCCTCGACACTGCACGAGAAACTCAAACCAGGGATGCGCTTCCTGCAACTCCTTGTTATCCAAAATAGGGCAATTTGAAGGAGATAAACTGGAAAGAAGATGAGCAGCAGCATAGTGAAAACACAGTATCTGTAACCATCCTCTGCCCCAGTGTAACACTGCATGAAAAACTAACAGCATCTGATCTGGTGTGACTGCGACTTATTTCACCCGTTCTTATGAAAGAGTCAAAGCACATCAGTCTTCTCTACAAGACATACAGCTTTAGCTGATACGACAGCTTTGACAGTTCCCTTCTTTAGGACTGTATTGCTGTGCTTGCTCGCTTCTGAAAATCAAAGGAACAGGTTCCAGACCAGACAACCCCCAACACCTTCCAAAGAAAGGACTCGATTCACAAATACCACTCTGCACACTCTAAATATTTTATGCAAACTAAAATGACTTCCTTTGATGACTGACACACAAATTAATCTTCACAAGACAATCTGAATAAAGCTTCAAAATACAGCAGGAAACCCAACACACTGCCCCAGTTTTTCACTAAATGACACTGCTGTGACCAAGTACTCTTCCTGCCAAACAGCAAGGGCTGAGGAAAACTCTTACTACTAACTACTGAAATTGTGTTTCACTATTTAAATCCGCATGAGATCTGAGGGATGAAAAGCATTCATACCTGTAATAGTCTAAGTAAGTGTATAACAGATACTGCAAATTATGTTCTAAACAGTGAAGGACAAAACGAGCATGGAAATCCAGACCACTTGCAGCATTGTATTTTGGAACAGGGTGAGGATTTTGCAGTACTCCCCCAAGGTAAGACAGTCTTTGGAGCAGAAGTTCAAAATCTTCCAACTCAGAACAGACAAAAATTCCATTTCTATCAGAAAAGAGAAGCAGCATACACATTGATTAGAGAGCTGTATCTTTAAGAAGTTCTGACGGGTGTTTTCAGTTCAAAACTATAAAGCAGACCTTTCCTTCTAGGGGATAACTTCACCACTGGGACAAACACAACATGCCCAAATAAATCTGATAGTGCTCAAACAATATCTTAGTCACTGCAGTTCACTGCAGAGAACGAGGCGTGAGAAGTGAAATGCTAAGCCTTTAGAATTTTCTCCCTTGCATTAAAAGGCGCATCAGGAATATAATCGTTATGAAAGATTGCAGGGCTGGTAGAGGACTTCTGTTCTCTCACGTTTCTTACTGCTTTCAGATAATGGAAAGTACAAGTAGAAGACTAAAATTTAATGTATTAATGGATGTGTATGTTTCAAAACAGGGCACTAAATACAATATAAAAATTAGTATGTATCAAAGATTTTATTAACGTACTCCTATCACTATCTGATTTTCACAGAATCATAGAACGGTTAAGGTTGGAAGAGACCTTTACGTAAGACAGAAAGCTAGCATAATGCATTCAGGGCACATACCTAGCCAGCTTGTTTAATATATCATTTCTCATGTAGCTACTGCATAACATGTTCCGGTCAACGACGTCTGGAGTAAGAGGGGGCCAGTTAGCTTGTTCACACAAAGTCTGGTGGGGCTCCGATTCTTCAATCCAGGAGCAAATGTTAAGCCAATCATGCTGGGCTGTCAAGTGCATCCAAAGAACCTCAGGATTACATGTCTTGAGTTCTGCGTTTCAAAAAGGCAAACTGATGAAACCAGCACAAACACGCACTACTTTGGGAAATACTGACATTTCTTTATACCTGTACGTATTTTTAACGAAGGGTTGCAAATACGATGCTGAGATTAAGCATACTGTTACAGACTGTTAGAGCTTTGTGCTGAAAAAGCTAAATATCATACTACAAACCTAAATATAATACTACCATGTAATAAGCTTACAGAACGTATCAGGGTATAACATTTACAACAAGTGGCCGTTCATTACACGAGTCCCTTTCAGCTACTTCCAAATTTTCTCTACAGAAAAAACACAGATCACTGTCAGAACGCAACAGGATGAAATACACGGTTTACCCATTTTCACTGACAAAAATAAGTGATGTAGCACACAACTTTGGTTGTATCAATGCCACTCCTACACAACTACAACGTATGACGGCAAAGACAGATTTTTAATTCACAGTTAAGTCCTTAGTACCAGAATACTTGCCTTGGCGTGGTGTTCTGGGGAGAAGAATAATTTCCTGAATAAGCTCATCCCACCACTGAGCCCAGTTAAACATCACTCTGACTCTCCTGTTGTGGACCCGATGTCTATCACAATGCAACAAAGAGGCCAGAACTGCTGTGTGTCTGGTAAAGTCTTGTTCCTTTCTCCAGTTCTTGAAACTGCAATGATGTATTGCATTAGAACGTTTTCTAGTACTCTTTTAAAAAACAGTCCACAATCTAACAAACAGGAGATGATGAAAGGATCAACAAATTTTGCTAGTCCATTTTTATGAGAGTTCTGTGAGTGGGAGAGGGACTGACTTCAGCTAAAAGTTTGGGAGTGCATATGAGAGCAGTGGGCAAAGAACTAACTCATTTTTCCAAAACTGCCATAGCAAATGATAGGTATTGTAACATTTTTACAATTATTTAACTGTAAAATGATTTTTCTAGGTTACTTTAGTTTGCTACATTATGGATATAATCTATCAAAAATAGAGCAAACATTCCATCTGAGCAAGTTTCATTTGATTAATAATTCTAATAGTATTCTTTGTTATTAAAAATACTTCATTTATGGTGAGGATAGTACACCATGACCTAGTCTGGACAGAATACGACATCACTTGTTACATTAATGATGAAAGTAATCAGCACCCACACTGACCCTTACTTCTGCAAATGAAGACCAGTGTGAAATTAATGAAATTACAGAAGACTGTATTTGTTAGTCCTGTAAATCAGATGGAATGTAGAAGCCAGTATATTTTAAAACCTAGTAACATTACTAATAATTAAAACTGATAACCCACATTACCTGGAAAGAGACTGAATCTCTTTATTTTCTTGGAAGGATTCCGAGTAAAAGCTTTCAACCTGATGCACAAAGTCTATCATTTTCTTCTCTTTTTCAGAAAAATAATTTTCTTCTCGTAAAACTTTCACCTTTAATTCAAATTAAAGTATTACCTCCAATTACAATTTTTATGTACTTATAATATATCAAAGTTGTAAGTAATCCTGCATGTGTAAAGAATTAATCAACTGTAGGAAAAAATTGAGTTAAATTTCAAGGGGGCCAGAGCATCATACTGTGTGCAAGCAGATGAGAACCAGATGAGAGGCAGAACAAAGAAACCAATTTTTACTTTAACTGTAAATACAAAAGAACATTGGCATGTCAATGTCATGTTTCTGCAGCTACATTGCAAAGATGCAGGGACAAAGTCTGCGTGTTCAATACAATGCTCTCTCTCAGCATAAATGCACATCAGACTTCAGACCTACGAACATCAGCTAGACAAAAAAAGCCTCTTCAACACTTACCAACAAATCTCGTACATGTTTATCAACTGTGTAGAAACATATCTTATGCAATTCCTCCTTCACATCAAAGCCCTAAGAAAAAAGAAGATGCTTATTGTATGCAGGCTGTGCAAATGCAGCTGTACATTGACAGAATAAAAGCACCCGCCTTCCTTCCGAAGCAGAAAATCTTTCACAAGCATGCTTGTGATAGCTGCTCCACCAGTTCCCAGAGACGGGGTAACAACTCGGTGATCTGCACGACGTCTCCAGCACGTCTGGATGTGAAAGGCGCACGCTTTAATACCTGACCTGCCAGACCACCTCCACGCTCTGCTGACCACACCACCAGTCAATGAACACTCACAAACAGGCTCCCTCAGCATTCTGAAGTTACACTAGTGCGCAAAGCAGTTCTTTTAAACAAGTCAGTTTTCACTGTAATCCACGTACGTGGTAGAATCAATACATCCATAAGACACCTAAACATTCCCCATACTCTCAGCGTTCATTTATTTTGTTAGTTTTGCTGGTTACTGAACACCTCTCACCATATTTCTTAAAAGTTCCGAGGCCTCTTGGGTATTGTCCTTCAGAAGACGGTCATAGACCAGATTCAAACCTGTCTGAATAAATTCTTGACGACTTTGAGCAGGATGCTGACGTATTCGGAAGAAGGTCTGGGCCTCTGGCATTTTGTTGCTTAAGATGGCCTCAGCGATGACTTCCTAGAAAGGGAAACAAATCTGGAACAAACTGATAGAATCATAGATCCCATTAATTTTCAGTGTTACTGTCTTTATGATCTCTATATTGATTTACCTCCAATAGTTTAAAGACATTTCCATATTAATAATTTGCATAAATATATTTGATAAGAATACTAAAAAATTGATTACTCATTTTCTACGATTCTATGATTTTTACCTCTGGTGTCAGTTTTTCCCACACGTGGCTTTCTTCTATTGCAGGTAGGTCTTCATCAAGATTACCTCCTGTGTGTACCATATTTATTTGCGGTTGAGGATATTTTCTCAGAAATTTTCGAAGCCTTATAATGTAATCAGTTAGAATATCTGCACCCTTCTGCAGGAATTCATCAGGTTCTGTCAAGAGCATCCAAGATGCCAGTTAAACAGAATGGACACCACAGCATTTTTAACTAATGCACTAATGTTGAAGGCATTCTCCTGACTCATACACAGAACACACCTCAGAGGAAGGAGCACATCAGCTCTGTACTGCCATCTGACCCGTACAGGTGCTGAGGCTGTCCAGCACCACCAGCACACCGCCAGGATACAGTCACGGTCCTACAGTGCTCCACAGAGCTCCCCTGTCCTCACTAATGTGCTTTCCCCTTCAGGGACAAGTAAATGAGAACTTACTTTTTTTATTAATCCAACCAATTATTAGACAGGTAAGTCACATTTAAAATGCAGAGACATTTAAACGTAACATTCATGTAGCAAGAAACAAAGACTACTAATAATCACATATTAAAAAATGATTAGGAATGACTGTTAACGGTTTGCACCTTTTACTACTGGAAGAAATCAGTTCTGCTTAAACGTATATACCCTGTTGTTCTGCTTAAACATATATACCCTGTTGATCTGCAGACTGACATGCACCACTGAGACGGCAATTCACGCCCAAGCAGCAGCACACTGTACGCTGGGGCACGTCACCTTACTCTCCACAGCTTCCAGCAAAACAAAACTGTCCTCTGGAATTCTGCCACTGAAATACTTCCCTGGTACACCAGCTGGCACTCTAGTCTTGGACCCTTCAGGCTGTATTTCAAAGAGCAACACCTCAGCAACAGCGCCAGCATAAGCCGCCATGCACTGCCACATGCAGTCTGCAACCCCCATCAGACGCTGCTCTTTGCTTCTGTGCCAGCCCAGTCACACCCTGGGCTGTGTGACTATCAGACTGGGAAGTGCTCCAGATTAAAGATCACCTGGTAGGCTATTTTTTCAGAGGCATCAGTTTCTTAAACTAGTCTATTCCATTTCACAGCCACGTAAATATTTGTGCCAGAATATGTCAAGTGCCCGCACTGAGGAAAGAATGAGCATCTGAGGGCTGAACTCAAACCATTTAACTGCACTACCACCAAGCAGCAGCAACAGCCTGGAAGTCCCAGCCTGCCCTTCCTATGCATCCCAAAATGGTCCTGTTGGCAGTACCCTGACTGATCCGAGGGCCTGATCATAGCTGTTGGGGCTAACACAAACCCTGTATTCAGATTAATTTCTCATGTTTCCCCTTAAATAACACCTTAACTCTAGCACAATTTTTTGTCAATTCTAAGCAAATTTAGGCTTTCAATTTTAAAAATGTGTTGTCCTTACTCATCTCAACAATGACACATTACATTACTACATACAATTCAAAATGAATAATCTTACTCTCTGTGTGCACAAAAATTTCTTCAAGTTGCTTGCTAAGGAAAGTCAACGTGAGGTTCAGCAGCTGCTCAGAAAAGTGTTTACTCTGAGGCTCCATATCATTTTCTTTGATTGCTGAGCAAAGCAAGTTTAAAGCTGGCCTCAGCTCTTCCAAATCTGCAATAATTACATAAAAAGTTAAAACATCTACATTCTACCGTGTGACTTATCACATACATTTAAAATTTAAGTTAGAAATCATAAAGGTACACTACAAAAATCTTCTAAACTGTGTTAAACAATACATGTAACATGCTTTTCCTTCACATCAAAATGCTTATAATGCGTATGCCAGGATCAGAACACAACAAAAAACCCCACATTATGCACCATTTCTCTTTCCTTTTCCAGAAGCAGTTGCAATATAGCATCCTCTAAGCACACAATTCCATTTGCTTTTACAAACGTATAGTCATATTTAGAAAGGCAATTAAATTTAAAGCTCCTTGTAGCTGAAAGTGTTTTACTTACTTTTCAGGTAAGACTGGGACGCACCATCAGCAGCCTGCTCAGATCCAGACAGATTGAAAAGACTTTCTCTGCTTTTTAAAAATAAGTCTATTGTGTCTAGTTGATGATTTTCCAAACCAGCCTAGACAGACACGCAGTACAACAGTTACGCATGTATTCTAAAAATATATATCGTAAGCTTACTGCCAGTATTTTTACTTCACATGCAGTAACAAAGTAAACATGCAGAAAAAAAAGAAGGCATTTAAACCGAGCGCACACCTGTAGCCTGAAATAACAAGGTGACCTGTTCAGCACCTGCCGTGCTCCTTTAATAGGCTTTGCGGGAACCCTGCCTTGTCTCTTCAGAGACAAAATGTTAATTCAGCAGTTTAGTGGAGTTTGACTTGGGATATAAAATAAGTACTGTGAGAATCAGGGCTCTGAATAAGCTTACAGCAACTGAAAATCAATTCACTTCCCATCCCACCCTTCAAAGAAAACCTAAAGGACCCCAGCACACGTCTTCATCCAAGTGCCCTCCCTCCAACACAACTGAAAATACAGACTGACAGTGAACGACGGACAGAATGTTGCAGGGTCACAGACTTCTGCAATGGCACTTTTTTAAACGAGGCTCTGTGTCACCTAAAAGTAGAACTAGAGCACTGGAAAACAAAAATCTAGTTCCAAGGATTCATTTTAATATCTGACATTTTGCAAGAGGACAAAAACTGCTGCAGAAACTGGCAAAAACACTGTTGAGTCCAATTAAGAGGGAGTTTTGAGCACTGCTTAGTTAATTTTTTTTTTTAATGTGCATTGACTTTGTGGCTGTATTTCTTCTTTTGGGTTGCTCAGGTTTTTAATTGTTTATTTAATAACGAAACCACTACTTTTTGCCCCTAGGTTACGGAGGCATAGTCTGAATTGTGTCTAAAAACACCACTATCATTGCTAAACCGCATTCGTGACTTCAAAGAAGCATTTTGTTAGCTGTAAGCCATGAAATAGATCTCATTACCTCTAGCGCATGTATCGGAACTGAACATCGCTCCCATCCGTTGAGATGACAAACAGAATCTACCACGCCAGCGCTGCCATAGATCATCAATCTATTCAAAAACTCCTCTTGAGTTAAACCAAACAGAACTAAGGAGAGACCATGCTCTAAATGAAAGAATCAAACCAGAATTAAAAATACAAAAGCAAGTTGCTACCCAGCAGCACTTCTATCTACTGCCTCTCTTCCAAAATGATGCAAAGCTGCAGCGGCTCCATTCGGATTTCACCTCGCTAAGAATGATGCATCAGAAATTAGCCGACAGCAGTGAGGCAGGCAGGAAAGAAGAGCACTTTAAAAAAAGTGCTTTTAGCAGAAGCCCACATCATAACAGTTACATAAAACCCCTCACCTGTCAGGAGCAGACATAACGGCACCTCTTCACCGCAATCCACATAAACGCTGTTTCTGCCGAAGTGGTAATACGTCAGGTCTTGCGACTCGAAATCCCAGAGAGCAAGAGTCAATCCTCTGTCGCCTGTCAGTACTGCCATCACTGCTTTAACTGCAGTTACCAGCTTACACTCCAGCTTCACCACTTCTTGTGGTGCTTCTACCGCGATCTGTTTCCACTGCTGTCTCGCATCGCTGAGGTTTGTACCGTCGCTTTGCAACGCTTTGGAAGCAGCCCACGTAACAACTTGTGGAACAAAAGCCACCATCTTCTCAGAATTGTCAGAGTTTTCAGGATCATGACCTTCAAGGTGGGTAAAAAACTGATACCAAGGTAAATTCAAGTCATTCACCAAATCTGGAGAACCTGGTCGTCTTCTCCTTACTCTGTCACACAGTGACGATAAGTGCGCCTTCCAGGACCTGGGGTGAAGAATGAAACTACCTATAATACCAGGTGTTATGCCAAGAACAATGCAGATAAATCAATTTTTAAAGTTTCCTCAGTCAAACAACAACCATTCTAAGCTTTCAGATTCCATCCAGCATCTTACATTTTAACCGTAACATGTTCTGTTTATTTCTAGTTAAATGCTGTTTGCAGCCAAGTTGAATGATCAGCTGCAGTAGCTGACAACGTCCATGAAGCTGAGCATTAAAATGCCCCATCAATTAAAAAAAATAAAACTAAATTAATTCCAGAATTGAGTATTTATTAAATTTACATCAAGTTGTAATTAACATATTTCAATATTATTAATACCTCTAATACTAAGGGTCACAACATAGTTAAAATGTTTTACATGAACACAAAATATTGTGAAGTCCACAAGCACTCATCTGTCTTAGACAACAAACTCCAAAGTACCTGGAATACAAGAATCTGCCAATACTGGCTCAAACTCAAGGTAACACCCTAAGCAGTAATTACTATTTGGAAGCTGTTCAATGACAGATAAAGTTGTCGCCGCCCATTTTGTAACATCATCCTAATGTTCAAAAGATTTAAAGCAGAATGAGCTGATTTTACCCGCCACAACTACAACAACAACAACAAAAAATCAATAGTTTATTAATCAATGATCTAAAGGGGGCAAAAGCCAGTCTGTTTTAGAAAGTATTTTCATTATGTACCTGTCTGTGCGGAAAGGCGATGTCAAAAGCTCCATGCTATAGTCAGAACTGGCAAGGTCATCCTCATCCAGTCCTTCAGGAGGCTTCACTGGAAGATTTTCGGGATCTCTCTTACAGAGCAAATGCCCAGGGAACTGTCTGTAAAGAAATAAATATTCAATTTCACCTCTCTCAAGTGACTTAAGATTTCTTTTTACCTTCACGTCTTACTCCTCCAGGAGCTACCAGCGAAGCAGTTTTCTCTCAGTTTAACAGCATTCACAAAAATGTATCTGGGTAAGCCATCAAAACCCAGTGCTACTTCCTTTGAGGTGGACAACACCTCTAAATTCCAACCTAGTCCTAATTTATCAGAGAAAATCAGTAAAGCTGCGTCAGAGCAGTTTAACTGTCCCATACTCTGCAGTATTTCTAACAGGTCCTACCAGCCACCCCTGGCACTAACAGACAGCACATACCCTAACCTTACCAGAAAAAATATAAAGTCCAATACAAAGTTTTTTTCTAGAAGTGACAGAGCATAAAATGGAACAAACAATAATGGGCAATCTTTAACCAAATATGAAATTTCTGCTCTACCACAGGGCCAGAACTCAAAATAAAAAGCTAACAATCTCAACTATTACAGGAGCAAGATCAGGCACTTTTTAATCTTAGCTGTACTCAAAACTTTATTTAGGAATTCTGCTGCCAGCGTACCTGAAGTACACGTTCAGATCCACAGCGATGGCACTGTTGGAAGAACTGATGACCACAGCGACACCGAGATCCTGTGACACTGTCACTGCAGTGAGCGGCGACGCGATGGCCGGACTCCTGTCCTCATCCTCCACGTCTCCCTGGCAGAGTGCGACGTTGACGTTTGCTAGATTTGCACCATCAAAGGAGTCAAATACGTCTTTAAACGGTGTTAAAGGAAACACCAGGCCACAGACTGCCCACCAAACAAGAAACGGCACAGAAGGGAAGATGGCGAATTTCTGTTAACTGCGTGGTTCGAGCCAACCTCTGCACAACCAAACATTTAGAACTGGTTTACAGCAGCATTCTAAGCTCAGCTAGGGTCAGAAGTTAACTGTGCTAGGTGCTTCACAAACATGCCAGAGTTAACTTACACTCAGAAGTGAACTGGGACAAATATACACTGAATATATGTTACATAATCGGGGGGGAAAGTAACCTGATTTTATTGCATTTTTTGCATGCATGTCAGAAAAAATTGACAAAGAATAAGTTAAAGTCGAGCACCTTGTGGAACGGTCTGCCAGGTTTGAGCTCCTGTTCTTTAGAACACAGAAGACAGCTATCTGCTTTCCAAGCTGTGATTCCTTGCATATCTGTAGATAATTTCTGAAGGATCTAATTAAGAAAGGCTAGGGACAGTAGATGTAAGCCTGTTACGTACAGAACCACATACCCAAAACGCTGAAAACCATTACTCCAACGCGAAACAGATTTCCAGTGGCACACTGAGAAGCTACATTCCATCCACGACCACGGTTTGTTCTTCCAGATCATCTACGCCGAGAGCCAGTCTCTGCTGCAAAGGATACAAATCCAGCCAGAACTGTCCAGCAGAAACAGCACTCCCCTGCAGAAGTGTGTATCCGTTATTCCTTCCAAAAGTTGCGGAGACAAATCAAGGGTGAAGCAGTCTCGTGGCTCTACGGGCGAGTCTTTTCCAGGAAAGGCAAGATGCACAACAATAAACTTATTGAGCAGAAGTATGCATTTGTTGTTTGCAAAAGACAGTATCCTCAAAGAGGAAATTGAAGACAGACCTGTAAATTTAAAGATATTTTAGGATTATAGCAATCTGATACTTTTGGTGTGTAAAGATATCTCAAGAAAATTACAGCTCAAATTCATTGTCTCTGCTACCATCTCAATACGAGCTGGGACTGTGGAGGGGGGGACTTGGTTTTTTTAAATCTCACTTTTTATGTCAGGAGCACTGATTTCAGAACAGTTTCCTAAAACAGGGCAGGCTTTTTAGGTGGACAATACTACAAAGAACATAAAAAATCATCACGAAACAGTATTTCAGTCAACACTGAAAATAAAAACAAGAGTCTCTGGAAGTACTTCAGCAATGGAGACCGTTTGAGAAGGTGTAGAACACCAACGGTCTGGGTCCTGCGCAGACCGGGCACTCGAACTGCGCGCTGTTTGCTAACCACCGAACACGCGGTTAAACACACGCTTAGTCTCTGCAGGACCAGTGCCAAGCCCTCTCTTATATCTTCTTCCCATCGGTTCCAATATTAAAGGGAAAGTTTGAGATAGTGTAGTTGCATGAATATGTTTTATTAAAGTTTATTTTTAACTTTGTATCATCCAAACAGTTTAATTGCCTCTGGCAATGTCATCTTTGAATACAGAAGTGTCTCTGTTATTTTTCAAGCTAATTAATACTGCTACTGATCACTTTAAAGCAGCGTGAAAGTATCTGACCCTTCCCTGGTGTCCGGTCCTACGGCCTCGATCTCTTTCACCGGCGGCAGTGGAATTAGACCTACAGTAATTTCAAATACAGAATACACATTGAAATTTACTCACTAATGTTTTTAACGTCAAGGAGCTTTTTAAGTGTATCTTCCTTAAAACTGTGCAGGGAAATCGGGTTGTATTTTCCATCTTCTACACTGAATTCATAGACAAACAGTTCATGGCTTTTACTAAGAGCCAGCATTTTTGTCTTGTTTGCTTGCAGATCAGAGTCTTCTGTATTCTCCCACATGAAGCTGAAGATGCAACATTCAGTATGTTTACTGACCTTATTCTCTTTCCACATTTCATACACTGAACAGCTCTGGAAGTGTACTAATGACGGACAGTATCATTTTAATCTTTTCCGGTAAAGATTCTGCCGCCGCCCTATCCCTCCCCAGTACTGGAACATATTCCATCCCAACGCGAGACAGCGCCTGAGAAACCCCTACTTCTCTTCCTCTCAGGAATACAAGGTTTTTCTACCCTCGCGTGTTTCTTTCCTTTAGTAATCCATGGCACACGCTACGTGAGTGACGCTCTGCTTCAGGACTTCGAGGAGGAGGCACACCAGCGCTGGCAGCTAGGGAGGAGCAGAGCACCCTGCCCCTTTCCGTGTGCTTTGCCTCCCCGTTCATCAGGCTGAGAAACTCTTCCGGTGTCTGTCTCCACACCCACTCTCACACGGAGAGGGGAGCAGGCAGAGGAACCAGCCAGAAGGCCGCTTAGGATGGTCCCGAGTGCAACACGAGACCAGAGCACCAGGAACAGTGCTGGTATTGCTCGGCACTGCAGACGTTTAGAACTGCAACGTGACTGGTTTTGACTCAGCACTAAAAGCTACCGAAGCAAATTACAAACATCTTGTGATCGCTGAACGTCACGCACAAGAGCCTGCCCCTGACCAGCAGACACGGAAGTCAAACAGTAGGAATTTTACACCAGCAACCTGACAAAAGCAGGTTAATTTTCCTCCTCATTTTGTTTCTTTTTGATCTGCTGCAATGAATACACCCACAGCTAGACAAACAAGTAGATATAAATCAACACCCCCTCCAGCAACGGGATTTTAAGTGGAGAGCGCTCCGTTTCAAGGCAAGGTTTGAAAGGCCCCCTCAGTCTCCTGCAGCTTTCGGGGCCGGGGCCCCCTCGGGGAGCGCCCCCAGACCCTGGGGTCCGCCCGGCGCCCCTCACCCAGCACAGCGACGCCGGGGGACCCCTCCCGGCCTCCCCTTCCCCTGCTCGCCCCCTGCCACTTACTCAGCCCATGCTCCCGGGAGGACGCTGCCCCGGGCCCGGCCGCCTCCGCTGGGCACCAGGGACTCCAGGTAGATCCCCCCAGGGACCAGGAGGCTGCCCAGAGCGTCCTGGCCCCTGCTCAGCCGGACCCAGGCTGCGTCCCGCAGGGAGCCCCGCGCCTCCTCCGAGAGGGGTGCCAGCAGCACACGCAGCTCCCGCTTCGCCCCCGCCATCCTCCTCAGGGCGGGCCGCCACCCTCAGCCTACCGGCCGCCCCTGCCCCGGCCCGCCGCCATCTTGGGCGGGGTAACCCTTCCTTCCGGTCAGCCGACAGCGCTGACCAGTGCCGTGGCGCGACTACAACTCCCAGCAGGCAGCGCGGCGCGGCGCCGGCGGGCGGGGGGGCAATGCGAGCTGGGAGCTGTAGTCCCCGTGAGCGCCGGCTGCGGCGGGCGGACGCGGGCCTGCCGCCACCGTCGCTCCCTGCGGGCGGCGAGACCGAGGCAGGCGCTGCGGGTTTAGGGGGTCGCTCGTGGGGCAGTGGGGGTGAGATCGCCGGGAACTGCCAGCCCCGCGCGCAGCAAAATCCCGCCAACGCTGAGGTACCGCCCAGCCACGCCCCCGACACGCCCACGGGCGGAGCATCCACGGCATGGCCCCGCCCACACGCAATCAGCTGCCTGTGCCCGCCTCTGGGCGGGGCCTCCACAGCCTCGGCCCCGCCCCCGGACCAACTTCCCGCTGGCGGCGGCGGCGGCGGACGGTGGCCGCGAGGGTCCGGTTCGCGCTCGCCCATGGCGGAGCGGGAGGATGTCGCTGGTGCTGGGGCTGCTGTCGCACACGCTGAGCAGGGTGCTGTGGTACTCCGGGCTGCGTAGGGGCTGCCATGCCCCCCGGAGCCAGGCCATGGAGCAGGACAAGGCGCTCGAGGTTTACGGTGACTGTCGGGGGCCTGTCCGGGGGTTCAGGGGTCGGCTCTTGGCGAGGCCTGGGGCGGGGGGCCGCGGGGCGAGGGGCCGCGGGGGCCGTTGGTGCTGCGCCCTCGGGGGCTGTGAGGTGGGGGGAGCCGGGCGCTGCCCAGCCGCTGCGGGGGCCGAGAGCTGCGGGGTCGGGTGTGCGGGAGCACCCCGCACCCCTGCGAGGTCCCCGGGGGGCCGCTCCTGGCGCGGGGCGGGGCGGGAGCGCGTTTGGCTCGCTGGGGAGTTGGAATCGCTGCAGGGATGTGGGGGGGGCAGGGTCACCCTGCTGCGGGGCCCAGGCAGGGGCGAGGGGAGGGCGAGGGCCCGTCCTGGGTGCCGGCTGGTTTTCCCCAGCCGCACCGCCAGCCCCGGGCCGTGTCTGGAGACGGGGTGGGCGCTGCGACCTTGGGATGGAGCGTGTGCCGTGGCCGCTGTGGGGACCCTGGGCAAGGGCTGCAGGGGGAAAAAACTCCTCAGCAGGGCCTGTTGTGACAGGACAAGGAGCAGTGGCTTTAAAGTAGAGGGAGGTAGATTCAGATTGGATATTAGGAAAACATTTTTTACGCTGAGGGTGGTGGAGCACTGGCCCAGGTTGCCCAGAGAGGTGGTGGGTGCCCCATCCCTGGAAACATTCCAGGCCAGGCTGGATGAGGCTCTGAGCAACCTGATCTGGTTGGAGATGTCCCTGCTCCTCGCAGGGGGCTTGCACTAGATGACCTTTGAAGGTCCCTCCCAACCCAAACCGTTCTATGATTCTGAGACTGTGCTGAGAGAACTGTCTTCCTGCACCGCTTCCCTGCTGGGGAACGCTGCTGCTTCCCAGCTCCCGAGGCTGTGGGAAAGGGGCTGGGCTGCTGCTGGGCTCGCTCAGCCCCTGCCTTGCGGGGAGTTACTTTAGTGTTTCATCACCTTAGACAGAAGAGGAGCTGGACACAGCTGGAAAGGCAAGTAATTCCAGAAAGGTTGGCCAGGTAGTCCAGGGAAATGGAGATTTCTGTTACTGAATGACTGAGGTTTTTGTAAAACATGGAGAGATTTCCTCTCTGGCAATGCTGCAGGTAGGGTCTTAGAGGAGTCCAAAGACATTGTCAAGCTTCAGGGCACTGTTGTAGGCAAGTAAAAATAGTGTGAGGGTTCTATGCAATACTGTACACAGAAAAGACATACTATCTAAAAATAATAAAAGAGTCCTGTTGATTTCCGTTCATCCGTAGGGTTATGCTTGGGCACGTGTTGCAGAACTAAAGCATCTCTCTGTGTAAAATTCAGACATAACAGACCAGAGGCATCCATGCTGAATGAAATCAACTTCCGTGCTCCTCTCACTACTTGTTGAAGTAATTGATTTCTTCTTTAAGTGGGTCTTTTCACATAACAAGATTATAAAATTTAAAACTAGAGGAAGAATGTGTCGGAAATGACAAGGAATTGTGTATGTGAGATACTTCTGTTGTACGTGTCTATGAAGTAATTTCAGAACAAGTAGCCTTGTGCCACCTCTGTGTCTTCTCGGTTTGTAACTCAGCAGCGTCACGACCTGATGGTGTAGACAGGAACAGAGGCTGGTGGCTGCGGGGTCATTCAAGCGATTGGCTGCTTCCCTGAAATTAGGGAACGGGGCTAGGTTCCCTCATTTATCCCAGCTTTTGTTTTATGTGTGATTGTTGCACTGTACTGTGGACAGCAAGTGTTTCCCAGCCGTGCTGCGAGGATTACCTAGGTTTTGAGAGCAGCCTGAGTAGCCCTTGTGGGGCTGAGAGGCTCCGAGGAGGAGAGGTGAGGGCCGGGAGCGACAGGTCGCTGTACAAATGTCAGTCCTTTCCTCCCTCGCCGGGCTGGCTCCGGGGTGCGCCCGCGCCAGGGAGGCCCAGGCAGGCGTGAACTGCCGCGCCTGTCCGCTGCTGCCTGCCTGCCTGGAGGTAACGCAGCGATGTGAACAAGTGCCGTGTGTGCTGCGCCGCGATCCCTGCGAAGACGATGAGAAGGAAATCTGGCCTGGCTTGTTCGTAAGTTAGTTTTTAAAAAACCTGCCAGGCAAGCACACCTGTCTGAAGTACTACATCTGTGTGTATCTTTTGGATAGGCTGGCGTGAAATGACCCGTCGTTCTGAAGGTAATGCATATCCTTTAATAGGCTTTGACGTCCTTAAATAGATTTCTACTTATTGTGATGGGATTGTAAAAATAATAGCAAGTTTAGAACTGGAATGTGAAAAATATGTGCACAATGAACAAGAACTGCTTCGATTTGCCCAGTTCTGAAGCAGCTCTTGAGATAACGTGTCGCTGATACTTGCAGCTCGGCCTTTTCTGAAGGGGAGCAAAATAAACAATGCTGGGAAGATGGTTCCTAATAAAAGTACCTTTCTTCTGCTTTAGATATCATCCGCACTATCCGGGACCCGGAGAAACCCAATACTTTAGAAGAACTGGAAGTGGTATCGGAAAGCTGCGTGGAAGTGCACGAGATAGGTGAAGATGAATATCTGGTTATCATCAGGTTTACACCAACAGTACCTCATTGCTCTCTGGCTACTCTCATTGGTAAGGTTGCTGTTGCATTAAATCCGTGACAAGGAGCATAAAGTTAGTCTTAGGTTGTCTGAAAAACATCAGTCTTACTTAAAATTCAGCATTGCTTTGCCAGCAGCTTGACCAGGAGTTTCATCTGAGGACCCAACTAGCAATACTAACAAACAAAAACCGGAGGAAGTGTGGGGACGTCCATCTGTTTTTGTCAAGTTAGGGAGCCTCTTCAAAGAGAAGCTCTCAAAAATCCACTGGGAAGTGCTACAGAATTCTTTATATTTTCCAAATTACTACAGTAATGTTAAAATGAAAATTTTGTCAGCTCTTAAATGTAAAAGAAATGTTAAAAAATTTACGATTGTTTCACTTACCTTTCCCTTACCCTATGGATTGTTATTAACTCTCACATGTGCACAAAAAACCCCACATACAATCCAAGAATACAAAAAAAGAATTAAGACTGTTAGGGATTTGAAAGCAATTACGTTGAATGAGACTCTACACTGGCTTATTTTGCTTTTTTTTCTTTCTTATTATTTGTGGTGAGGTCACATCTGAAAAATCACGTCCGAGGTCTCTGAAATGATGTGTACATTTAAATGTACCAAGGTTAGCAACTCTTACCATTATGTATCGATACTAGGACTTCTTAGTCTATTTTAAAGAGTTGAGGGAAAATAAGTGTTTAATTTAATGAAGAAGTACGTGTATTTATGCCCAAATAAACCTTTGCAGCTTTATGTAGAAAGTAAAGTATCGCTGGTAAAGCATTAGCACGCCAAACAGCGATAGTTTATTCCTAGTTGGACCCTGTTAGGAATATCAGTGGGTTGAGGCTCATCCTCTGCTCAGTCTGTACATTAGACATTAAGTAGTGAAGTTATGAGCTTGAATTGTCCTCAGCTCATCACAGGCTTGTGTTCTTCAGATACTTTATGTTGGGTTTCTAAAAAAAAAAAAAAGTTAAAAAACAAACCAAGCGTTTTCTCAGTACAGATGCAGGCACAGCGACAGGCAGGAAGCTCTACCAAAAATGCAGAGGAAAGGTGGAAATGGAGGAATTTGTCTGTATGTAGTGTTTCTAGGAGGTGTTTAGAGACCACAGACCTCCTAAGGCAGGTGTGAGCTGAACTTTGCAGCTACATCCAGCGGGTCAAACCACAAGTGATTTGGTCTCCTCGGGGGCTTGTGCTGCTCTGAATACAAAAGGAGAAGGTTGTCAGTTCTACTGGTGGCTTTTGATTGTTAAACATGGATTCTCTGAAAAAGCACTGCAAACCTGGAGTTTTACAATAAAATCTCTTCTCTGTTTTGTTTAAACAGGCCTTTGTTTAAGAATAAAACTTCAGAGATGTTTGCCTTTTAGACACAAGGTAAAGTATCTGCTCTGGCACTTGCTGTAAACTACGCGCAGGCATGCTAAGTTCTCTTTGCAAGAGCGTGTGCTGCAGGGCCAGGTAGCTCCCGAGCTGTGACTGACGATGGCGTCTTTTTAAAGCTCGTCATTGCCTATGGAGAGAGCGAATGTTGTTGTACAGTGCAGCACTTGTTGATTTTTTTGTTGATTTTTTTGTTGTTGTTTTGTTTCATAGTTGCTAGCTTCATCTTGCCAGTTAAACAGTGTGAAGCGAGACTTGTGTTTCTAGAAAATTAGGTAAATGGTGATTAGTTTACTGGAAACACGGTAAAAAAATAAGTTGAGCTTCAGCAAGGTAAGATAAAAGGCATAGGATTTGTGTACTTGGTTTTCCTTTGGTACCTTGGCTTTATGCGATCCCCTTGCAGTTCCACGTGTGTGAGGGTTTTTTGCTGATGATTTCCCAGGCCTGTTAAATGCGCGAGGGTGATTTAGGTCGGTTAGATTCTAGTCTTGTAACCTGTTCCCTGCAGGACACGGACACTGCATTACACCACCCTTTTCAAATAGAATATCTGTGATTCTCATCGTCGAGCAAAACTTGCTAGGAATATCCTGTTAGGAATCTCTTCCTAAGGATGTGCTTTCAACAGTGCTTAGCTTGTGAAAGTGGCACTTGCAGTTCTGGTGGCTTCTAAATGAATTGTTCCTGAATTGAGGCCTGCAGAGATCTTGCAGGGAAGGTAGTGGCGGTTCTCCGCTTTGTTTCCATATCCTAGCTGCGATTACGTTTTCACAAGAGCAGCTGATGCTAGTGAGGAACAAATGCCTCCACAATTTTGAAGAAAGATTATTGGGGCCTCTCTGAACTGGGGGAGGAGATTGTCTTGTGATTGTGTTGCAGTGAAGTCTTAAGATCAGCTCTTGTTGGGAATCCCTTTTTGTTGCCTGTGAACGCTTTTAAAAGTATGAATTACATGCACGGTATGTATATTGTACAATGTTTTTCTCCCAGTAATGAATATATTCAACTGTTGGTGTATGCACCTAACATCAATGATCTCTCCTCTAGCTGGAGATCTACATATCTGAAGGTACACATTCCACTGAAGAAGACAGTAAGTAGAGCTCGTGAATGAGTGCAGCTTTAGACGGTGTGTTTGTGTTCTTCTGAGAGGTCCTTTTCTTCCCCTGCCTTACTTGCCCTTTTCAGAAGTGAATAGCCTGTTAAAGCTTTAAAATGAAACGCCTGGTTGAGGCTGTCTCAGAAGCTGTATTGGGACTGTGAACATAGCTGCTTCTTCTTGTTTTGTTTTGTGGAACAAACCAGCCCCACAGCTCCTGCAGATGCTCAGTTGTGTGTATATCAAAAGAAGTTGCACTTGTGCTGCTGAATAATTAACGTGAAGAACTCCCCGGCTGGCTGATCTTGCTGTCTTAACATCATAACAAAAATATGTGTTTCTGTCGGTGTTTAAAGTAAAACTTGCAGGACATCAAAATTCTTTCAAAGATGCAGCCGCTCACTGGTAAAGCCTTTATCCAGGCAACGTCCCAGGCTTTTTTTCTTAAGCATAGATATCTTTGTGTGGGAGAAGTGGTTCTTTTAAGTGATGAGAAATTTAACCTGGAGAACTTGCATGACTAATTTGTCACAAGTTTCACACCTTTCAAGACATCATTAGTGCCTCTTACATTCTTTTCCTAAACTGGAAAAGTAACTGGAAAAATGATTGTTTTCTGATGGTTGGTTTTTTGTGACTGAGTTTTCGTTTGCTTTACTTTTCATTTCCTGTTAATCCTCTGTCCTTTGACTCCTGGCTCTTGAGCACCCTCATGTTCTTGTCTTGTCCTTGTGTCTGGCACCACGTCCTTGTTGTAGGCCATGCAGCTGAAGTGTCTGCCTGTACAGTGCTTTATCAGCTGTTGCGCAAACGTCACTTTGGGATGTTATGCAAATAATATCTTCCGCCTAAAAAGCAAATGGAAAAGAAAGTTGACGTAATATCCTGTTCCTGTGCAGCAGCGTTTTCTCTGCCTTTGAGCTGGCCCCTCACTAGGTTCGGAGGAGCTTCGCTGCAGTATGGTGTCTAGCGTGTGTCGTGTTACCCGTGCAGTACGTGTGAAGCGCCGCCGAGAACTGCTCCTGACTTTGCTTGTCGTGTGATGTTTTGCAGTCAACAAGCAGATCAATGACAAAGAGAGAGTAGCGGCTGCGATGGAGAACCCCAACCTGCGTGAAATTGTGGAGCAGTGTGTTACAGAGCCTGACTAGTAGCTACAATACCCACAGAGTTATCATTTTGATAAATTTCTTAAAATATCTTTGTTAAAAGGAAATAATAATCAAGGCCTTGAGTTTAATACTTGAGTTCTTTTTATCTTCCACGTTTTTTAAAAGGAATTGTTTATAAGATAGATTTAAATTATGATAAATTAGTCTCTAAAATAAAGTGAAGTGTATAGTGTTAAGAGTTTGTAATTTCTGGTGTCCAGAGAAATATTTTATGATTAAAAACAAAAGACACATGTACTGCCTTCTGTTAGACATTGTGATATAAATTCAGTTTTGCAAGTTAAATTTCTACATTGTTTCAATCACTGCACTGTAAAAATAAAACAGAATCTTGTACTGAAATGCTGCTTTCTGAGTTCAGAAATTTTCTTTTTTTTCTTTAAGCTTAGGTTTAGATTTCTGTTAGAGAACAAAACATTTCATTCAGCTTCGTTGTTGATAAACACGTTAAGGCTGAAATGAATTCAGAAAAAGAATTGGAACCAAGCGATTGGACCAGAACAAGGTAGATGTTTACTGGGACACTGTTCCTGCTAAATATTTGCTTTTTTTTCTCTGTGAGTATATGCTTCTGATTCTGCAGGCTTTGCTTTATAATTATCCTGGGGGTAAAGTTTCCCTCTGGACAAGATCCTGCTTTTTCTTACATTTTACCTGCAGCGTGGAGGGTGAGAGAATCCCACAGCCCTCACTCAGTGGTTCCCACTATCCCATTTCCTTTTGCTGCTCCCTCACTAATCTTCTCCGGGGTGTCCGTGATGCTCCCAGCTGTCACACGGTGTCACTGGAGAAGTTCCCTAGGGCTGGTTTCCACCGCAGCTGTGGATTTGACCGTGAAGAACCTTTCCCTGAAGAACTGGGCAGACATTTCTTGCTCAGCTGTCCTCCAGTGATGCTCAGTGTCCGCCATGCAGCCGCACGAGGGCCTCAGCGGTGGATGTTTGTGCAGGGAGAGAGGCTGCTGCCACCCATCTCATGGCCCACGGCGCCTGACAAGCTGCTCCAGGATCCCAGGGGTGGGTTATCTGGTCAAGGCAAGGAGTTAGCCCCTGCAGAGGTTCATGAGAGATTTAGGGAGCTGTTCCTCCGTGAAACAGTGATTACTCTCGTGGGCTTGCGTTTGGTTAAACGGTGAGAAATCCTTGGAGTTCAGTGCAAACATCTGCTGGGATTTCAGGGATTTGTAACCATTTTAATAATAATCCACACAAAGCTTTCCTGAAGGCTTGAAATAATTGAATGGACTCCAGCTAGGCTACGCGTTATAAGCAGTGGGGGAAATTTTTCCCTTGTAAAGCAGCGTACTGACATGTCACAGCTGTGCCAACAAGAGCTCGCCATCTCCCTCCTTCCAGCGCCAAAGTTATCTAAAAAAAAAAAGGAGGGGGAGAGAACAATCCCCTTTTTCCATGCGTTACTGCAGAACTGTCAGTACAAGCGTATGTGTGGAAAGTTACTTTCTCAACTTCAGTTAGTCAGCTTCAATTAAATTTAATTTCAGAAGCCTTTGTGCCCTCACTGCTCACCCTGAATTTACCTTGAGGGAAGCACGTATGTCCTTAGCAGCATCTCCAGATGCCTCTGTAAAGTGTAGTTTTAGCTTTTAATGACTTCTGGAGAGGAGGGGAGCCGAGCTAGGAAGTGTTTTGGAAGTGTTTTCCCACGAGGGGGAGCATTGAGAAAAGAGCACAGAATCACAGCGTGGTTTGGGTTGAACGGGACCTTCAAAGATTGTGTAGCTCAGCCGCCCTCCCAGGGACACCTCCCACCAGCCCAGGTCACTCAGAGCCCCATCCAGCCTGGCCCTGGACACTGCCAGTGCTGGGGCACCCACAGCTCCTCTGGACAACCTGGGCCAGGGCCTCACTGCCTCATGGTAAAGAATTTCTTTCCTACATCTAATCTAAACCTACCCTCTTTCCGTTTAAAACTTACCCCTGGTCCTGTCACTTCAGGACTTGGTAAAAAAAGTCTCTCTCTTTCTTATAAGCCCCCTTTAAGTACTGAAAGGTCTCCCCAGAGCCTTCTCTTCTCCAACCCAAGAACCCCAACTCTCTCAGCCTGTCCTCATAGGAGAGGTGTTCTGGCCCTCGGATCATTTTTGTGGACCTCTCTGGACCCGCTCTCTGTGTCCAGGAGCTTTCAAAAAACCTGGGCTCATATTCCTTCTTTTTATTTTCCCTTTTTCGTTAGGGAAGCCTAGCACGCAGCCCTGGGTTTGGCTGTTGGTGGGTATCCCAGGTCCTGGCCCCGTGCCGGCACAGAGGATGGCTGGGGGCACGCAGGCTCCTGGCAAGGGCGAGGGTGACCGCAGCTCGAAGGCTGTTGTTATTTGCTGCTTGTCTTTGCTTTTTGTGGGCCATTGAATAACGGTTCAAGATGTCAATATATGGGGCAAAGATAACGTTCTTTATCGGAGTTCCAGGTTACACTGGTTTAAAGCAGCCGTTGGAGACTGGGGAACGTCCCTCGGAGCCATCTCTTTATCTGCTAATTCCAGGTTTTACATTTTTTGCCTTTAAGCAGAGACTTTCTCAGGAAGCTTTCATCCCTTGAGAAAACTTACTTGTTACCACCAGCCATCCCAAAATAGCACTGACATGCCTTTTTTCTCTTTGTCTCCTGCCACACCAAAGCTCCCGGGTTTGATCTTTCATGCCGATACTCCGGGAACGAGGTGGAAGAGGTCGGTTTTCAAGTGCGAGACTCGAGACAAAAACCTAAACCCTCGTCCATGTTTGTAGTACGAGATGAATTCAAGAGTACTCCGGTTGAAGACAGACCTGGATTTGTATCACCCGGATTTTAGAGTGGTTCTCTCTGTGGCTCAGCGCGCTGCGGGTGTAAAGCGAACTCCAGGAGTGCATTTTAAGTATAAAAGGGAAATGTCTCTGATGTTGGCAGTCGTTTGGACGTGAGGGGCTCCTACCGCTGCTCTCTGGGTAGGTTTGGTGAAGTCTCTGTGGCAAAGCTACTCACATCAAAGTGCTGGTGACTGACAAGACAAATTTTGGTTAGTTGTTCTAACCAAGCCTTCTTTTATCTTTCTGATATTTTAAGCATTATTTTTAGATGTTATTAGGACAAGAAATGTGAACAAAGCCGTTTGCTTTGGTTGGTATTGATTAGATGAGAATATGTCTCGTTCTGGGTGGATTTTCATGGAAATACTTCCTTAAGCATCGTATGAGGGTGCCATTCAAAATTGGCTGAATAATCAAATAATGGCCTATAAACTGAATAGATTTTCTTTTCCACTTGATAACAATTTTTTGTTGTTGTTTCTAAATCAAGGAAGCTAATATTTTTGTAGCACAATACAGCATCTTCATGACATTTCCGTGGGCTGTTGCAGCTTCTTTCTGATGGATCTCCTCCCACGTGGAAAGCATCAAGAGAAACATAAGAGAATTTTGTTCTGATGAAATGTTCCTCGTGTCAGGCAAGTATGTCCTCGTGCCTTTGCTGTGCACACAGAGACACTGCTTGTCAGATTCATAAAAGGGAGGAAACGGGCAACAGTTTCAGCCACTTTACACTGAAATGAGCCCAGAGCTTTAATCCCCATGAATCCGGGGCTGCCCCATAGTTATGGGAGGGAAATCTCTCTGAAGTAATGGCTTTACACAGAGTGGGAGGATGAAGAGAGGTTTCACACTTCCAAGCCAGCGCTGAATCGTGTGGCACCTGCATCACCCGGTATGCCTGCGTGGCTGGGCAGTGTCTGTTCCGCCCGGCTGGGGCTGGACACTCCGCCGAACGTGCCGCGTGAGCTTGTTCTCCGATTGGGAATGAGCCCTGGCACCTCGCAGGGAGCTCGGCGCGGCGGGGGAGAGCGGAGTTCTCGGGAAGGGACGAACGGCAGCCCTGAAAGGGGCAGCTGCTTTCCTTATTCCCTCCTCGACTTTGCCACGGTCCGGAGACAGCTGTGCGACAGATGGGTTTCATTTCAGTGCTGTGTCCCAGAGGAGCCTCTGCTGAACCGGTTTCCAAGGGGCGCAAGTCAGCGTGCGGGAGGGAGGGCCCTGCCCCTATCCACGCCGCTTGCGTTGCAGAACTCCTGGTGCCCGTTGCGTGCTTCAACCCACTGACCGCGAGCAAAGCCTCCTGCACAATTCAGCAGGCTTTGGGGTATTTTCTGCTCAAATTACACTAACCCTGTTCCAATTTAAATGTAAGTATACCCTTCAAACACCGTTAGAAAACCCAAAATACCCTGGGAAAAGGAAAAGGCTGTTCTGGGGGAGGGAAATGGCAATGATTCGCTTCATTTCTCCAGAAACTTAATCCCAGGAGGGTTCTCTTATTCCATTTCCTGACCCAGCACAAAAACGCTCCAAGCCATGCTCCCAGAGCCTCAGCCCATTTCAAATAACCTTTAATTTAAATAAATAGCTTCTGGATTGAAATAAGATAAGCGAGAGTGAGATTGGCACATAAAAGGCTGAGGGCAGCAGCGAATGTTTGCTGCTTTGTATCCCTGCACATCGGCACTTGGAACCTGTCCGTAGCCCCCGGCCCCCACGCTGCTAGTGGTGTCAGGCCAGAGGGGGCTAAAATATTTTAAAATGCTAATATGGAACTTCAAAGTGTTGTTCCTCCAGCGGCGGTGCTGGTTTCAGCTGCCTTGGACATCCCCGAAGCTGCCAGCCCCGCAGGCTGTTTGCCCTCGGCCGGGGCCAGCAAAGCGTTCCGGCTTCCCTGCGGGGTGGATTCGGTTCCCGAGGGTTTGCGTGAAAGCAGGAACCAGCTTACGTTCCAGTCGCAATTGCGAGCCCTGCTTGGGCACAGGCGCTGGCGGAGCTTGCGAGCCGAGTTTTTAAAAACAACTTTACTTTTGTGGGAGGACGAGAGTCCTGCCCGGAGGAGGGGTTCGGCTCGGAGGGGCTGGTGGCAGTCGAAGCGTTACGCAAGGGAGTGTGTTGGTGCTGGTGACACCCAGAGAAGGTGAAAAGCGGGGCGTCTGCAGCTTGTGCAGCTTTTTGAGAGGCACTGCCCTGTTTCAGATTACTCAAACAGATTTCTCCAATGTTTTTCTTGACAGATGACCAAAAGATGCAATTTTTCTAGAAATACCATGTAGCTGAGGTCTAACCAGGCCAGGAAATGTAGCTGTGGCAAAACGTCATTCCAAAGCTCGATTGTCATTTTTGGTAGCGGCTCTGCTGTGTGCGCACGGGGTTTCAGCGTGCCCCACCACAGAGCGGGGTTACCGCGCGTGCGCCAGGCCTGCCGGTGCCCGGGCAGCCTGTCGTGAGCAGGGTGTGTGAGCAGACTTGTTTTTTAACTCCAAACTGGATTTAAGGCACCTCCTTCTACTTCTTTCTCTCACAGGAGGAAAAAGCAGCCCTGCACAGAGGGATGCTGCCCAGGCAGCTTGTCCGGCCGTCTGCAGCCTGAGGGAAGGAACAAGCGTGCGTTGCTGTACGGGCACGGCGGGACACGCGTCCTGCGTTACGGCGTCACCGTTTCGAAGAGGTTGCTGCAGACAGATAAAACCCCCGGGGATGTGTTAAAGGAACCTGTGAGGGTGAGCTGGTGCCGTCAGCTGGTTTCCTGGAACTTGCTCTTTTTGCTTTCCAGAGAGGGGGTTGGTATTTTCTTTTCAGAATGAAGATATCTGCTGGGAGCAATGAGGTTTTGTGAAATACTGTGACCACGAGATACGCGGCTCCTCTTCTCGGATGAGTTGCCTGGTAATTTGCCGGCTGCCTGGTGCCTGCGTACAGCCTGAGGTTGCACCGCCGAAAGGTAATCGGGACTGGGGGGGTTCCGCTGTTCTTCGGAGATGTCTACTTAAAACCCCAAAACCCAAAAGACAGCTTCTATTCCAGATTTTATTTAAAAAAATAAACATAGAAAACAAACTCCTTTGCAAAATAAAATGAAGCACATTGTTCTTTGCTGCAATAGCCTGAGCTGCTGCACTTCCCAGCATTTCCATTGAAACTGGGGTTGGCAGCTTCGTCCGTCCCGTTGCCGCTGCCCTGCAGAGTGGGGAAGGCAGAGGCTTCGCTGCGCTCCCACCGCAGCCACGGGGTTTTGGGACGGCTGCGTCGGTGAAGCCGTGCTGCGTGGCGGTGAGGAAACGGCCAGCGAGCAGGTCTGCATGCGAGTGAGGAACAGGGCGGGGAGGGTCGTATCAGGCAGGATTTTAGGTGCCTGAGGACCAAACCTGAGAAGACAGGCAGGTGTCACCGGTCTTCTCTTGCTACCATCAAGTAATAAAATCGTCCCTTTATATTATTAATATGTTGCATTTACATGAAGAAGAAACAACTGCAGAGGGCACCAGCAAGTCACAGAGCGGTATTGCAACCCGTAGCTGCTGTCTTCTGGGTGAGGAGCATCCCTGCCCTGGGCTCCCGCTGCTCGCCCTGGTCTGCACGCTCTCCCGCGTCCCCAGCCGCACCGGCCCGTGCCCGGGCAGCGACCTGGCACCAGGCTGGTGTCTCATGAAAATCTCACGTGGGGGTGTAACTGGTCGTCTCTGCAGATGGTTGCCATGCCTTGGCACTGGCGATGCGGCCAAGGACTGAGGCAGCTTATTTCTCTTCCCTTCCCTTCCTTTCCTCCTCCTCTTTTCTGCTGCTGTATTTCCTGCTGGGAACGTCCCTCTGCCCGCAACGGGCAGCTCCGGGATGGCCATGACCTGCTGGAGCACTTGCTGGCGGTGCTGGGGCTCAGCACCCCCAAAGTGGCCGGATGATGGCCGTTCCCCTGCCAGAGCTCTGCCAGTGATCAGCTGCCATACAAAAGCCAAAAATGAGAAAACAGCTAAATTCTGCAACTCTTTTCCTTACTGTCCTGCCTTTGCTTTCCTGACCCTCAAGGCTGTGCTCATGAAACCTTCCAGTGTAGCTCAGGGGCTAGAGGTTTTAAGAACAAGAGAAAAATAAAAACATCTCTTATTCCTAGCTGAAGGGGCACAGACGGATGTTGTGAGCTATTCCTGGTCCATCTGGACTTCACTGCTTCCTCGCACGCGTGGGTCCCCGGCAGGACCGCATCCCTCCCGGTCACTGCAGCTGGTGAAGGACGCCTGGCCCCTCTGGCTCTCTGGGGACTGAAAGGCTCCAGCTGAGATCCTCTGCTCCGGACAGGAGCAACGCGGAGCCTGCAAAACACAGGTGTCTGACAGGGCGGCTCGACGGCTTCTTGGGATGCGGAAGCGTTTTAAGTGTTGCTGTTATTAAGTGACACAAACAGCCTCTTCCATAAAATGCCTCCTGCTTCCCAATTAACGAGCTCAGTTCCTTCCTGTCTCCAGCTCTGGAAATGTCTGGAGGTAACCAGGGGAAGCACAAGGTCTCATTTCTAATCTGAAGCCAAAAGCCTGTGGCTCCGCTTGGAGGTTTCAGGAGACCCCAGTAAATGAAGAGAAGCAACAGCAAACCACGAGCTGCAGGTCACTGCCCCACGGCCCTCCTCGTGCCGGTTCTCCTGCCACGCTGCAGGACAGAGGAGTCCCACACTTGTGAGCACCACGCTGCTGGCTGCCAGGACACCGCTCATCCGTCTCCCCATCACCCAGCCGAGGCGGCTGTTTAAAGTACTCCCCTTCCCTCCCTCCCGCTGGAAAAGAAACCCCGCAGGACAGCCCCCCCCAGTGCCCTACCCCAAACCCTGCCCTGGCAGCCCGGCGGTGGCTGTGGGGCTGGGCAGCGCCCAACGCCTCTTCCCAGCGTGGGCAACGCCGATGCCACGGCCGAGCGCCTGCCGTGCCCCCGCAGCCTCTCCCTGCCATCCGGGCTGAAGCTGCCGGGCATGTCGGCGCATCCCCAGAGGCTGGGTTTCAGCAGGTCCACGTCTCGTTTGGTTCTCCAGGTCCTCCCTCACTCGGGGAAGCCTCCCCGGCAGAGCTGGCTGAGCCCAGCACGGGTTTCCACCGACGAACGGCTGCGAGCTGGCACTAAGCCGTGCTGACAGACAAGACCTCGGCGCCGGCTTCTTTTAGAAGGCCTCGTTATCTGAGTTACATCTAACAGTTCTGCTTGGCACTTGCCTTTCCAAATCTCTCCTGTCCCCCGCACGGGGACAAGCCTGGCCCAAACAGCCCCAGACACCGGGGCGAGTAACGGGGCAGATTCTGCGGCTGCAGGGTGTTGGGTCTGACCACCCGTCTTCCCTCTCCCCCCAGTTTCACACCACCAGCCTCCGTCTCCTTTTATAGTCACAAGCCTTCCTCACAAACGTCCCGCTGGATCCTGGCCCAGCTCTTTCGCACGTTCTTCCCTGCCCATGAAAAGGGAGCTCTCGCATCTTGCACATCACGCCTGCCATCTGTCTCCAGAAACTGAGCTGGATCCAGCTGCCCCGACGGACGCCGTGCAGAGACGGCCGATTTAATCCCACCTCCGATACGGACGGGGGTGAGAAGAGGCTCTTAAACAGCCGCTGGACGGAGGTGGGAGAAGATGTGGAGACCCTGAGCACAGCCAGCTTCCACGCTGTCTGATGTCACTGGTTTGCATGGCCAACCTGTAGCAAAATGGGATGTTTATGAATAAAAGCACAAACTGAAAGCCTAGGGAGAAACAGAAAATATTTCAGGGAAGTTTTATGTTTGCAATTGGTCATGAGAAAAAAAAAAAAAAAAAGGGGTTTTCCCTTGCTCCAAATCTGCCTTCTGTGCATTAGTCATCCATCAGTCCAAAAAAAGGGCACACGAAACCTGTGAGCAACTCTTTCCCCGTTCGGTAATTACCAGCTGGAGATCACAATGGATTTCAGGAAACTTAGCTGAAATCTTCTTTTAAAAACATGTTGTTGTTCTGTTTCCTATAGGAAAAAACTACTTAGGAGCGTCTGTCAGAGCCGGGTGCGGGGCGTGCGGGGGGGCCTGGGGTCCGCGAGGTCCCGGGGGGCACGGGGAGAGGAGCAGGTTGGGGCGGCTGACCATACAGCACACACCCACCGGTGTGTAGATAAACACGCGTGTATCTATAGACACGTATGTGCAGAGACGGGCCGGCGGGTCTCCATCGGCCCGAGCTGAGGAAGACACAGTCTACGCCACGCACCCAACGGAAGTCGTCAATGGCACACAATTTTTAGAACAACTCGTTTGAAAGAGGACACCTAGCTCCGGTACCAGTTCAAGTTGTAATTAATCTTGTGTAGCTTCGTTAAAATGCACATTTCTGCCTTAAAATCCAGCCCACAGCTCCCATGAACCCAGCGCAGGCGTCCATCCGGTGCTGGGAGGTGACGAGGCAGCAAGAACAAAATTCCCAGTAGCCTCCGACAGCTCAGCGGAGAAACCCAATGGTTTTCAGTCGGGCCATGTAAAACCGAGCGGCCAGAGGTCAGCGAGGCTTCGACCCCCGAGTTGCTACGGCTCACAATGAGCGGGAATCCCCCCCTTGCTGTGTGCCAAATGAAGCGTGCGAGTTCTGCCGCGCTGGTCTTCAATGGGGTCTTTCTGAAGTAATGAACCAAAAGCACCCTAGAATGACAAAGTGACGGCGTCCCGGTCACCGCGCATCCTGTACCTCTAATGAAGAGCGTGGCTTAGGGCTTTCCTTCCGTCTGCGCCGGTCACAGCTGGGGCTCTTCGGGAGGTGCGGAGGGGAAGGCTCGGCCGGCATCTCCGGTCAAACGCACGCGTGGTCTCAGTGCGACTGGTACATCCCCAGCGGTTGAAGGACAGTGGGCGTGGAGCTCAGGGACCTCTGTGGTGGGCTCGCTGATGTATTCTTGCTTTTCTCTTTCATACCCTGCTCTAATTAAACTAGCAAAAAGGATAAACTTGCTTTCCTGGCAAACCATCCTTGGACAGCCCGGGGAAAAGCATCTTTCTATTTCCAACAGCTTTTGATTCATAATTATTTTCCTGCTTCCCGTTCCACACTACTGCAGCAGTTATTTCTACAGTAACATCCTCCTTGTGTCGACACATTAATAAAAGCGTCTTAAAAAGAACAAAAAAGGCATTTCTAGTTTGTTCCTTGGTGACAAGGAGCAAGCGAACACGTGGATACTGACAAAGCCGAGCAAGTAAACACCCAGACCCACTCCCGGGACAGGCCCAGCTCCGCTGCGGGAGGAGGCGAAGGGCTCTGCGCGTGCGGGCTCCCGCGTCCCCGTGGCTGAAGGCAGCTCCTGCCCTCAGAGGTGTCAGAGCTCAGGGCGGCGGGGCTGGAGAGCCAGAACCGCACCAGTTCCAGAGTGTCTTCCACTCGTGGGCCATTTTCCAAGCCGCTGGTGCCTCATCAAAAGAAGATGCCGCCAGTATTCAAGCAAAACCTGTGTGATTGTTACTTATAACGCAATTTATGTGCTGTAAGAGGCCTGTCTTGTTACGTGGCTAAAAATCAGATGACGTGCCCTCCTAGTAGAGATTCCCACGCTGCTCAGCGCCTGCCAGGAATCTCCGCAGTTTGGGAGCTGCTGGGCTCGGGGGCTGGCCACGCTTCTGGTTGACATTAATCCCTGCTGCTCCCGGTCCGAGCGCTTGGGAACCGGCTCTGCTCAGCCCTTCCCAGGACGCCCCGGCCCCGCTGCTGTGTTGTGACAGCTGGAAGTCATGGTGGGGCCGGGGCGCCCACCTCTGCTCTGCAAATCCCGAGGCTTCCGATGCGTCAGGGTTGGCCTTTCTTGAAACAGAAAGGTTTTCCCTGGCTGCTGCGGTTCCCTGTGCCGCAGAGACCCGGCCTGGTTGGGGCTACAGGGACACGAAGGTGCCGGTGGGCACCGTGCTCTGGCCGTGGCCGTGCCGATGGCGGATGCTCGGGGATCGGCTCCACTCGAGGGTGTGTGAAACACCGCCGGGCTGCCAAGAGAACCCGCTCGCCGTGCGGCACACGGAGCACAGAGCTCTGGCAGAAGCTCAGGACCTTTGATTTAGAGCCTCTTTCACCAGCGTATCCCCAAAGGTCTGTGTCTGGCCAGGCTGAGGCATTTATGAAATGGCAGCTGCTGACAGTCTTCCCCTCCGCTGCAATCGCTGCTCTGGAGTTCCCAACACCATTCCCCAGCCGTGCCAGAGGTTTGGCTGGGTGTCCCCTGGGAGGGATTACCCTGCGCCCTTGTCCCGGCTGTGGACACAGCCCTTCGCAGGGACAGGTACCGCAGGAGAGGCTCCCCGGGCCGGGGGAGCGCCGAAACAAATTGATGTGCAAAACCAAGGGGAAGAGAAAATATGAACCCTTACAGTTTCCTTCGGTAACTGTTTAATTTAACACACTCCTGAGCTATAGCCATTAAACCCCAACACACTTAGTGGCTGTCCCTTAGCAAAGCCTGGGAGCGCGAGGCAAGCACGGGACGGATGGTGCCGGTGAGAGGGAAAACAGGGCTGAGCACAGGCACTTGGAACATAAACATTTACACCACGTCGGAAAGGAATAAAACACCAATGGTGAAGTCATGGCTTGTGTTTCACACACAAATTACAGACAGGAATTTCCCGTTATGGGACCGAACGTTGCTCCCGACAGCGCAGGTGAAGCAGGAACACAGCCTGGGCCGGGCGACGCCGGGCTCCAGCCTCTCTCTGTTCAGCACAAGGAGGATGGCCTTCACGGTCTCCCAGTTTTTGAGCATCCTCCATAGCCTGAAGAGTAATACGGAACAGAATTCCTACCAAAATGCTCCTGACCCTCCTCTGGGGACCAACCTCACAGCAAACCCTCCCTCAGACCAGGAGGGATTAACATAGACAGCCCTGGACCGGGCGGTAAGGGCTGTGCTGGCCGAGGGCCGCTCCAGGTACGATACTGGATATTCTAGTTAAAAGAATCAGCTAATCTTAACAGAGGTGAATCTATATAAGCAGGAAAAAAGGATTTTAGCTTGTAAGAACACAGAAAATCACCTTAACCAACCATTAAACTGCTATGCCGTAACAGCAGACAGAAATCTGGGTGTGTAAGCACTTTGCTGCTCCCGAGGGAGGATGCAGCGAGGGGGATGCTGCTCACCGCCGGAGCCGAGGCAGCTTTCCCGCTCCTTCACGCACACATGCAGGGGAACGCACTGTTAGACTCCAAAACCAAAGTGTCATTTCACTCCTGCCTCGGTGTCCCTGGCCATCCCCGCTGCCCCACAGTGACACGGGCGACGGCTTCAGCAGAGAAAGCCAGCACCCAGAGGGTACGGAGCCTTCGTGCACGCCGCGAGCCCTGGGCTCGGGGGTGTACCCAAAGCCGAACCTGTGTTCCTCTGCCCTGTCTCCATTTCTCAAATTACGGCTATTTAGCTTCAGTGTGTAAACATTTTAATGGAAATTACAAAAACGGGTTGCCAGCTTCAAGTCCCAAAAGGAAATAAAAACCTAACCCAGACGGTCGGCTGTACAGGGGGGATGCTAGATGCTCACTTCGTATATATAAAAATAATAAAAAAGTCAAGAGTTTCGTGCTGGCCTGCCAACACTATCAAGAGGCTGAAATCGTCAAATGTTAGCACCATTAGCATTTCTGAGAGGTCTCATCCGAATTATTGCTGCTTTCGGCTTCCCTTCCCCAAAACGTTTCCCCGCTGAGAGCCCAGTGGCAGCGTGACCCGACGGAGGGTCCCGGCTGCCCCAGCCTCTCCCACGGGATCTGCACCCCCAGCCTACGCCAGACCGATGGTTTGAGCACCGTTATAGAGTAGCACAAGTAAAAGAAATCAAGCCATCCCCGTGTTTTGAACGAGCACCGCGCAGCTTGCGGGCGGCACCGTCCGGCGCTGCCGCGGGGCGAGGCAGAGTCGCAAGTCCCGGCTGTGACCCAGCTCCCTCCGTCACCGTCACGGCGCCGCACCGCTCCGGGAGCCGCTGCGGGTCCTGGTGCTTCGCGCCCGTGGGGACGGTCCTGTCACCTCCTGGAGGCCCGCTCATCCCCGCGGCCCCGGTCGGGCGCCGCACGGTGCCCGTGCTGGCGGCAGCTTCGGCAGCACTGGAGATGGACCGTCGGGAGGTGGCACCTCCCCAGCACCCGCAGGGTCTGGCAGAAGCCGAACGTCAAGCGGTCGCGCTCGCAGACGAAGCCTGGAAGGGAGGCGAGAGGGCAAGGACAGCGTTACTGCCGGCGTGGTTATTGGGCGTTTGACGCAAAAATCGGCATGCGGTTGGCAGAGACAAACACAGACCGCAGCAAACGCAGAGCTCGGCCTCGCCTGGGTGCTGAGCACCTTCATTATCTCTAATTACCAGTACAAACAACCCCTCTGCTGCTGCCTGCAGCACCTTCCCAGGGCAGGAAAACCATACGGGGGAGCGGCGACAAACCTCCCCGCGACGGCTTCTCCTCCCAGTCCCCAACTCTTCCCCGCGATGCTGGCAGAAGGCAGCAGAAAGGCGAGGATTCCTTTCCCTCCGCGTTGTGTTTCGGTTATTTCGAGAACTCGCATCAGCTGCTTTGTTTCCTGCAGGTGTCTCGCAAACCTCAAAACACCACCAGCGCTGGAGCGAGCACCGGCTTTGTTTTGGGAACCGCCGCTCCAGTCCCAGCACCCGGCCCCGCGTGGGGGGAGCACCCGGAGCAGCTGCCGCAGCGGCCGTTGGTCGCAGCCCGCCTGAGTCACTCGTAGGCTGAGCAAACTGTTTGCAGAAACTGCTTCCTCTCTGCAAACAGTCTGGAAATCACAAATCCCTCTCCGGGGCGGGGAGCTGCACGTCAGGGGCGTTTGGTCCAGCGCTTGGGTTCTCGGCAGGGGGAGATGCGAGCGCTGCCCCACAGAGACCTTGCCCTTGGGCTGCGATGGGGTGGAACATCCCACCACCCCGAAAAACACCCTCACGCCTGCCGCCGCAGGTGAACTGCCGTGCCGTGTGTCCCCCGGGCTGGCGTGGGACGTGGCGAGGAGGGCACAGCCCTGTCAGCAGGGGCTGCAGAGCTCAGCCCCAGCAGCTCCCAGCTCCAGCACCAGTCAAAGCTGCAGCTCGGCACGGTCACAGCACAGAGAGCCGTCAGCAAACCCGCGTTGTTCGTAAGCACGTACACTTGGCTTGCTGGTTCCCCTGCACTGCTTCTCCCCAGACATCCTCTGTTCAGGGCCACGCGAAGCAGACACAGAAATGGGGCAAGAAAACTGGCTTTTCTCTTTTTTTTAGGATGCTTTTCTGCTGGGGAAACACCGGGACTGAGCCGGAGGAGCTCTTGCTGACCATTGCTCCTGATGAACAAAAGGCTTTGCTGAGGGAAAGGCTGCTGCCCCGATTCCCACGGGGACCAGCCGACCCGCAGCAGTTAACGCGAAGGACGCAGCAGACGCAGAACAGAGACTTTTCCCCTGGTTTGGGGTTTCAATCGCAGCCCTCACCCCGCCAGCCTGTCAGTGAGGAGGTCACTACACTGATCTAAAATTAATTTTCTATTTCTGTAGAGGTATTTCCTCTCGAGTAACAGCTATTTCTGCACAGCAATAGTGTCTCTGTGCCCTGAAGAAACCATTTAACACAGAGCTGGTGCCTGCCAGCACCGTCGGATCCAACCGCTGCTGAGGGACGGGGGCCGAGTGCTGGATCCCAGCCCTGTGGCACGCTCAAAGGCTTGGGGTTCGATCCAACCCCCTGGGTGCTGGGGGATAACGTGGATTTTTCTTGCTGGTTGAGCAGAGCGCATGAGGATTGCTGCGAAGCCCAGAGAGATGGGCCAGGAGCAGTGCACGTTCCCAGACCAGCCATGCTATGCGAGAGCACCAGAGCCAGGCAGATGAGGGAGGCATTCACTCGTGCGATGCTCCATCGGGGTCTGGAGGATGGTCTCCCCTGGGAGCATCCCTACGGCAGCCCCTGAGCCCCCAGAGCCCGTTCGCACCGGGCCATTTGAGCACATGAACACAGGTACTCCCGGCTGCACGTGCAGAGCCGTGCCTTAAACCGCAGCGGTGCCCAGCTCCGGCGTAGCACACGCGTCTCAGCCATCTCTCCCCTACGCAGGATTTGGTAATCAAACCCTCTTCACCAGGGCATGACTGCTGGGTAACTCCCACCTACCCAACATGGGCTTCCCGTGGGATTTATAAACTCATGGCGTCTCCAGTTGCGGGTTTTGGAGGTGACACTGAGTAGGAGAGATGGGGAGCACAGCCACAGCTCCCGGCAGGCACGGACAGGGGCTGGCACGCTCTGGGGGGTTCATTATTCACTGCATCGCACGGAGCAAGCGTAACAGAGGTAAAAACTCCACGGTGTTTAGAACAACTCCGTTAAAAACGCTGCGTGACGGACAGGACTGTTGCCAGCATTCCGGATGCTCAGGGCTGCAGTCCCGGGGCGATGCTCCTGGGGGATGCTGTGCCGAGGCAGACCCCTGCCACACGCCTGGGTATTTTTAGCTGCTGTGCCTTGCTGGGCTCGCTTCTGTTCACGAGCCCTCTGCTTATCGCACCAGTCTTCCTCGAAAGCTATTTATGGATCGCAACCAAGCTGCCTCCTGCCTTCCCTTGAAAGAGCCGTAAAGCCCCAGCTCCTGGCGCTGGAAAGCAGCTCTCCAGGACCAGAGGTGATGAGTTAAGCTCTGTCCTGAGCCCGTTGCAGCAGGCCAGCACCCTCGGTGCCGGTAGGAAATTCCCATAGCGCTACCCAGAGCCGTACACGGGCAGAAATAAGCCCATCGGGCTCCTGCCAGGAGTTATTTCTCTCTGTACACCACGTTACCCGCAAAGGGATGAGCCCACCGCGGAACAAGAGCTGGGATGGGCAGCGGGAGGGTGGAGAAGAGCCACCACCCTCGGCTACAGGCGCTGCGGCAGCTGCTCCGCTGCTGCCCTTGCGTCGGACCCCGCGGCAGGACCGCGGCTTCCAGAGCGTGGCAAGAACACGCAGCCAGCGGGGGCTGCTGGGCACGCCTCCTTTCCCAGATCGGGCCGTGCTTCGCTCTGACGCAGCGTCTCAGCGAGGATGTGCGCAGGGTCAAGCTCAGGTCTGACAATCTTGGCCGAGCTCATGATTCCTCCCTGGAATTTGGGCTCGGGCAAGGGAAGCTGCAATAAGCACTTAATTTGTCAGCTCTTCAGAGAGGGTCCCTGCAGAATTGACCCAATTTCCATTTAATCCTTTTACTGTTATTTTTTTCTATTAACAATTTTTTAATATGTAACTCTAACACTTCATTTGAGCATACGCTCCAGCGTTCCAGTCTGTGCCAAATTTCAGCCTAAAGAAATAGCTTAAAGCAGAGCTTTTAAAATCCAGGCTAAGTCAGCACATTAGAAACTGGAAACTCTCGCTTTTTTTGGTGTTTTTTTAAGTTGGCGTGGAAGTCGCTTTAAATTTCATTAAAGCTTCTGCCATACAGAGCTAAGCATTCACTTTTACGCTCGGGGAAAAATAAACTTCCTGGAACAGGTTTTGTCAAAACAAGGGAAGGTTGAGCTTAGAGCTGAGCTAGCAAAACCGGGGAATTAAGCTGCTGACCTCTGGCCTGCGGGATGCTCTCAGAGCCGGTGCCGAAGTTAACAAGTATTATCCTGGGCTCCTGGGAACGAGCACGGGCCAAGGCAGGGAATTTCCTGGAGCCGTGGCCGGTGGTCAGCACACACTCGACACATGCTCGGCTGCCAGGTCTGCCCGCCCAGGCAGGCACCAACACAGCCACAACCGGGAAAATCAGGAGGAAAAGCACAAAACTCGCCGGTTTTCAGGCATCAGCCCTGTGCTCCCCACAGCTCAGCCCCAGCGCCGTTACGGAGCTCCCACCGACAGCCCCCGAGCATCCAGCCTGGGGATCACAGGGCAGGGGGGAAACACCGGTGCTCTCTAAGGGGTTCAGAGGGATTATCCATTTTTCAGAGTCTCTGGCTCCCACAGACAGAAATCCTCATTTCCGAAGAGCTGCGGCACAGCCAGGGCTCTCCCCACGCCCTGCGTTAGCTTCCCCTCCCTTCTGATGAGCGCAGGGAGGGGGAGAAACACCCAGCTCCGCCGAAACGAGTGGCTGAGCGTGACCCCCGCCTTCCTCTCCAAACCCCAAACCACTTCAAACACGCCGTGTCCAGAGCTTCCCACAGCCAACCCACACAGAGCAGCTGGGCCCGAGCAGACAGCCGCGGCACGCCTACGGGGTTTCGCTTGTTCTGCCTTTTTTAACCCGAAGACCAGGCAGGGTTCGGGTGCTTGGCTCCTCCACTTCAAGACCCAGGGAAAGCGGCTCCAAGGCAGGACCCCCGGAGGGCGACGGCCGTGACTCTGCGCCGTTGCTCCTCCAGCCACGTGTAAAGCACCATTTCTTCATTTTTGTCCTGGTTTTCCCCATTTTTAGCACTTCAAGGCCAAGGCAAATATTGTCCCTGCTGAAGGTCTATCAAAATATGCCTTTGATGTATTCCGGAGAGTCTTCAAGAAAGTTAAGGAAGGGTTAACATTTCAGTGTTGGGATCAGGCTTTGTCTCCATGCCGCACAAGGAGAAGCGAGTTCTTGTACCCTTCCCAGTGCTCCCACTGGACACAGAGGTCCCTTGCCATTTCCAGAACTGACATCCACCGGGGAGTTGCCAAGGAGGAGGGAGGAGGACACCTCCTCCATCGGAAGGGCCGGTACGGGCACCTCAAGCCGCCTCTGCCAGCCCGTGACACTGAGAGCCTGTTTCTCCGTAAGGCTAAAAGGTGAAACATTCATTTTTCCCACATCTAATAACAACAGGGAATCCTTTCCCAAGCACCCATTTTTCCATTGGCAGCTGTTGTTAATTAGCAGTAAATAAGGGGCACTTAATGACTCTGCCTTGCCACTCGGATACAGGCTCACATGCTCAAACGATGGAGAAAATCGGAATTTGCTGCAATTATTCCTAGTGTGCATCCCTTGAGGACAGAATCAGCTACATGCCGCACCATGAATAATTTCATTTCCCTACTCAAAGCAGGAAGAGATATAACGTGTAATTGCCAATTAATCTTGAGGCAACTAGAAACACAGCCAGTCCCTGGAAAAGAGCCTGGAGCACCGCAAGTGGCAGCAGCTCTGGTCCTCCCCCGAGGCATCGCCCCGGCCACAGCCCCACCACGCAGGGTCCCAGGGCTGGCTGCTCCCGGGACACAAGGCTGACTCCATCCCGCTCCATCCCTTCCCGCTGGCTGGAAACCTTCATCCCGCTCCCAGAGAGACTGCATCCATGCTGGCTTACACACGCTTGTTCTTGGGCCGCGGAACGCTTTACCTGAGCTCCTTTCCCTCCACAGTATTTGACACCTGAGACACCCGTGGGGAACAGCCGTGTCTGCTAAGATGCCTTGGCCAGAGTAAAGAACCAGACCCACCACCTGCTTGGTGCGAATTTGGGGAACCTGCAGACCCATCCAGCATCGGATCCAGAGAAACAGGCATGAGGAAAATCAGTAATTCTGTGACATTAACCACGACGAGCACCCGGTGGGCTGTCCGGAGCAGGGCTGTTCCACCCATCACCGATGGTCTGACCAAAAGCCGCTGCGCAGGCACAGCCAGCACCTTCACAGCAGCGGGACGACCGCAGCTCGGTTCACCCACTGGCATCCTCCTCCAATACGAAGCAACGCCTGCTTTTGTGTTTCAGGACTGTCTGACCTGCTGGATAAAGCAGTGCCGGTTTCTCCGCACTCTCACGCGGGACCAGCTGCTCAGCTCCTTTCCAAGGTGGCCGCGGAACAAACTCAAACACAGAACAAACACTCTGCGAGGGCTTTCTTCCAGCTTTCCGAGTTACAAGAAATGATCCGGTAAATGATCCGGCGAGAGCAACGGCTCTCAGCCCCCGCACAGATTTTCCTGTGAGTGGTGTTCGAGTTCCTCGCCTCGGCACGGGGCAAGACAAACGTCCCCATCCCGGCTGGGGCATCACAGGGGCAGCTGGGTGCTCGACAGGCGCCGGTGCTCCCTGGGAGCCACCTAAGGAGACGGGCAACCTACCTTCCCCGCTCACGGCTGGACGCAGTAAAGCGACAGGCACACTTGAAAATAACCATCAATTAATTTATAACCTGGCGACAGAACAGGATTCTGGTTATAATTAATTCTGACCTCCTTTAATTGAAGAGAGCTGATTGCCAGCGAGATCTTTTTTATGCTTCATCTGTTCCACCTCTGTTAGAAATCCATCTGAGAATGGTTTTAACATTTAACCGCTGCTGGGGTTCTTCACATTTCTGTGCCCAGCGAGAACACGGCTGCTCCCAAAGACAAACACATGATTTTTCTGATACCCGTGCACTTCATCTCGGAGGAGAGAGAGGCTCCTCGTGCTTCTCACAAACACAGGAACCACCCCGCCTGCATCCATCTTGTGCAGCACAGGTCCCTTCAGCACGGGAAAGGGCTGGAGTTCACGCTCTGCCTTACCCGGGAGCCTCTGCCTGTGCATTTACACATCTGTGATTTCCTGCCATGCGAAACTTCTGTTCCTCTTCACGGTTGGGCAGGAAATATTTGTATTTCCAAGAGGCGTTTCCTGCTGTGGGCTACGGCCAGAGCATTTATGTCATTTTTAATCCAGGTTTTTTACAGCTATTTGTGTGCTGCCTACACATCTAAGTGGTTATTCTGGTACAGCCTTGGCTACGCCGCGTGGCTCCACGGCTCTCAGCGCCGAGCCCGGCACGGAAATTTTCCCTCAACAAAAATAGCTGGAACCGCACATCATTTCTTGAGCAAGCCTGACTAATTATTTCCTAAATACTGAACTGCCCGGCAGGCTTGGAAACGCAGGAGGGTCGCGCAGCTGCCAAAGAGGAGCGGTTCAGCGGCTAACAGCGTCCCAATGGCCAGTGGTCACCGTCCCCACGTCCCAGTTACAGCCAATGCTCCTGGCCTCTCCAGGGCGGTTTTTAGGAGGAACACAGCTGAACACAGACAAACACAAAGAGCTGCAAGGACAAGAGCGGGGTCCCGGGCTGCGGAGGGGGATCTCTGCAGAGCGGCCATCGCTGTCCCCCTGCCCGCTCTGCGCTGGCTCTCAGCCCGCTCCTCGGTCAGTGAACCTCCTGAGGGTCTAACGTTTCCTTCTGGGCAGACAAAAAGCCTTTTTTTGTCCAGACACATTAAAAAGATAAGGCTGATTAATGATTAACACGCTAATATCAGTGACATCTAATCCTCTCGTTATATTGCTTTTCCTTTTCAGTGCTGTTAACCCTTACAGCCACAGATCGCTGGCTTGCATGGAGCTGCCTGGTGCCACGGGACGGATCTGTCCCCGTGAAGGTGAGAGGAGAAGCCAGCTGAGCGCCCACCGCACGGCCCAGCACCGCAGCTGCAGCCGGAGCAGGTACACGAAGCTGCACGGCTGGGTTAAAACGGGACGGGCTCGCTGGAGCGCCCGCTCCGACACACCCAAAGGTGCTGGAGACCCGGTCCCTCGTCTGACTCCCTCACGGTGAGCCCAGGCTTGTTTCAGAAGTTCTGTGTTCTGGGACTTTGTCCCTGAACAGCTTTCTGGTGGTCAGAGAGCTTAATCGCTTGCCATTTCCTTCTGGCTTCCTTTTTCCGAACCATGTGTTGGTCCTGAACCAGGTCACCTCGCCCCGCGCCACCCCTCGGTGCGGTCACCGGTGGTCGCTTTGCCGGGTGACGCTGCTGCCTCCGACCAGCACATCCCAGCTCACGTTTGTGCCAGTAAAAATCCACACTCAGCCCCTCGGGAGCCGAACGCTCCAGACATTTATAGATGGTTACAACATTCCCACTTCATTATCAATTAGCCAAGCTATCCTTACACAACTCCTGTATCACACACGCCTCCGTCTTCCCACAGGCGCATTGCTTTTTGGCAGGCTGACTGGTTTTTCCTTTCTCCCCCATCACTCCCCTTGCTGCAGGCGGCACCCATTCCACGTTCAGCAGCGCCATGAGTGCCACGCATCCATCGCCCTTCCCTGCGTCCGGACCCCCGGCTTGCCTGTGGCACCCAGCCCGTCCCCCCCAGTGCCGGCTGCATGGCCCTTCCTGGGGTCAGGACGGCGTCGCGCCGCCGGCCAGCTGGGAGAGCATGGGGCACGACCTGCCCTGCAAAAATTAATTGAGTGTAGCTCGTCTTTCAGCACGGCCAGTTATTGCTGGCACCCTCCTCCAGACTATCCAGAGGGACCCAGAAGTGAAAGGTGGGGGGAAGAAAAATAAAGAATGAGTCTAAACATGGCCAGAAAAAACATCTACAGCTACCGGACCCAGAAACGGGTCATGCTCTCGCACGTCCTTCACTTTGTGTCACGGCGCAGCTCCGAAGAGACCAAGCAGACCACCCAGCCGCCGCCCAGCGCGCCCACCCAGTGCCCCTGAAGATGGTGCCGTTTGACCCTTCCCAGCACACAACACACCAGGTGACACCGCGCTGCGCCTCATCGCACTGCTGCCCAACCCGCAACGCACGGCAAAACCAGCGCCGTACGGTGGAAACGTGTCTCCAGCCACGGGAGAGGGTGGACGGCCGCTTACCCGACTCGGAGCTCTCGCAGTCCTGCGGGTTGCACTTCTGCGTGCTCTCAGGCCAGGGCTCGTGGTCACACAGGCTGCTGTCCTCCTCGGCCAGCCCCGTCCTGGTGTTGATGCACTTGACCTGGCGCCGCTGGATGCCCCCGCCGCAGGGAGCCGTGCACTGCGGGAGCGGGGCAGCCCCGTCAGCCCCGGGGGCACCCGTCCCGCGCCCCGTGCAGCCACCCCCCAGCGCCGCGCCGTGCTGGCAGCACCAGACCCCGGCAGGTGTTTATGGCAATGGCCCCCAGTTTGGTTGCGAGGGCTGGGTTTTCCCCCCATCCCTTGCATTTTGTGCAGAAGTCCCGCCTGCGCCCGCTCACCTCTCCCCAGGAGCCCACCAGCCAGGTGGTGCAGGGGTGCGTGTTGCAGGGCCGGGTGGCGTTGGGCCGTAACGCCTCCTCGCAGCGGCCCAGCTCCGGGCACGTCACCAGCCGCTCCTGCTCCCCGCCGCCACACGACTCCGAGCACTGCCGGGACACAAGTCGTGGAAAGGGGAAGCTAGCAGCGCAAGAGAAAGGCAGACCCGCTCCACGCATGGGTGTCTTAAGGAAATCCACTGCAAACCCACCCCACAAACACGTAAGCACCCACAAAAGCTGCCCCGGTGCTCAAAACTGGCGGGGAGGTGCCCAGAGGCAGGAGCGTCCAGCAGACCTGTTGCAAATATCTGCTTTAATCCTGCAGGCTGAGCCCCCTGCCTCCCCGCTGGCAGCGATCTGGGGGTCCCAGCGAAGGGTCTGCATGTCCGCAGCCCCCACACCACGCGCTTGCCCAGCAGCAGCTACTGAGCACTTGGCTCTGGGCAAGCAAACGTCAAGCGCTGGCCAAACACGCTTCCAGGGAGAGAAGGGCGAGATCCCCGCAGGTGTGAAACACGCCAGCACAGGCACCCGCGCTGTGTGTGCCCAGCCGGGAGAGAAGCCCCGCAGCGGTGCTCGGGGGCTGAGTGCTGCCCGCCCTGCGCCCCGCTCGGCCCCTCACCTCTCTCCAGGAGGACGTGTACCAGTCCAGGCAGGGCGAGCGCTGGCAGGGCAGCTGCGCGGGCGGTTTGTAGAGCGCAGCCCGGCAGTGGAAGGGCCGCAGGAGCCTCTGGTCTCTGGTGTCAACACAATGCACGTCCCGAACCTTCATCCCGCCGCCACAGCTCCTGGAGCACTGGGGAAGGACAGGAGCATCACGCCGGGGAATGGGAGGTGACCCCAGAGACGCGCTCTGCTTTGGGTCGGACTGGGTCGATACTCAACCTCTTTTCCCCTCCTCTTCCAGTCCGAGCTAGTGAAAAGTCCGTGCAGCTCTGAGTGTCGCTAACGTCCCTCCAAAAGCAATCGGCTTCCCGTTGTAACAGCAACGAAGCCTTTCCTTATGGATGATCTCCCATCTGCACAGCCGAGCGCCCACCCAGAGCGAGGGACTGCTCCCCACCGCTGAACACGCTGGGCTCGCCCAACCCCACTGCAAACACCCCCGGTAGGTCAGACTGGCAAGGATGCTTTCCAGAAACGTTCAAAGCCCTCTTCCTTCAGTTTTTGCAAATTCCTGGCTTTTTAACCAGCACAAGAGCAGGAAAAATGAAAATATTACTGTGGGATAAAGTAGCTTAGACTCTGCAGCAAGTGCAAGCCTTTGCCCCCTCCCTTTGTGAGCAGACCCCGGGCAGAGCGAGCGCCCCAGCTGCGTAGGCACCACCTGCCCTCATTTTTCCCTGGATTTTTCGAGATTCCCTGCCAGCTGCACGCCTGCTTACCTTGCTCCAGTTGCCCACGCGCCACGATGAACAGGGTCTGAGGGAACACCTCCGAGCAGGGACGGGCCTGCTTGCAGCGGCGCAGCCATCGTCGCTGCCGGTGCTGCAGCGCACGGTTCTCCAGATCGCGCCCACGCCGCAGGTCACCGAGCACTGCAACACACGAGACGGGCGCCTGCTCCTCTCCTCTCCTGCCAGCCCCAGTGCCCGCGTGGCTCTGGGCAAGGACAGAGCCCAGCAGCCCAGCAGAAAGGTCCCTGGGGACTTGGCTCATCGTCCCCTTGGCGGGACGGGTGCCAGTAAAACTGGTGTGGAGAGAGGAGCCAACTGGGACCCAGCCCC